>JAPVLO010001938.1:0-64264 GCA_027257055.1 Cephalopachus bancanus
GATCCCTTTAATATGTTGTAGAATTTGGTTTTCTAATATTTTTTGCACCTATACTCATCAAATATATTGGCCTATAATTTTCTTTCCTTTTAGCATCCTGATCTGACTTATTATGAGGGTAATGCTCACATGAGTAATTGAGTTTAGAAGTGCTTCCTCATCTTCTATTTTTTGGAAGGTTTTGAGAAGGATTGGTATTATTTCTTCTTTAAATACTTGGTAGAATTAACCTGTGAAGCTATCTGGTCCTGGGCTTTTCTTTGTTGGAAAGTTTTTTATTACTCATTCAGTCTCCTTACTAGTCTATTTAGATTTTCTATTTCTTCATGATTCAGTCTTGATAGGTTTATGCTTCTAAAAATGTATCCCTTTCTTCTATGTCATCCAGTTTGCTGGCTTACACTTGTTCATAGTTGTTTCTAATGATTCTTTGTATTTCTGTGATATTAGTTGTGATGTCTCATCTTCCATTTATTATTTTATTTGAGTCTTCTCTCATATTTCTTGGTTAGTCTTGCTAAGTTTTGTTACTTTGTTGATCTTTTATAAATGCTGATGCACAGTTTTATTGCTCTTTTCTATTGTCCTTCTGGTCTCTATTTTATGTATTTTTACACTAAACTTTATTATTTCTCTCTTTCTGCTGACTTTGGACTAGATTGCTCTTCTTTTTCTATTCCTTTGTGTTATGAAGTTAGGTCATTTAAGATATTTCCTTGTTCTTAACATAGGCATTAATTGCTAAAAAATTCCCTTTTAACACTGTTTCCTGTAAGTTTTGGTATTGTGTTTTTATTTTCATTTGACTCAATATGCTTTTGGGTTTTCTTTTCCTTTTGGATCCATTGGCTGTTCAGAAGCACGTTATTTAATTTCTACATATTTGTGAATTTTTCAAAATTCTTTCTTTTATTGATCTGTTTTATGCCATTGGGGTCAGAAAATGTTCTTGAGACGATTTCAGTCTTAAATTTGTTCAGAAATGTTTTGTTCCCCAACACATATGAACTGTCTGGGAGGGTGCTCTTTTTATGCTTAAGAGCAATATATATTCTATTGCTTTTAGCTAGACTGTTCTATATATGTCTTTTAGGTTCTGCAGTGTTATACAAGTCCACAGTTTCCTTCTTGATGTTCTGTCTGGATGATCTATTCATTGTTGAAGGTAAAGTGCTGAAGTCCCCTAGTATTATTATATTGCTATCTTTTCTCTGTTCAATTCTGTTAATATTTGTTTTATATATTCTGGTGCACTGATTTTGGTGCATACTTATTTAAAATTTTTACACTCTCTTGATAAATTTATCTATTTATTATCATATAATGACATTTATCCCTTATTACAGAGTTTGATTGAAATTTTATTTTGTCTGAAATAAAGGTAACCATCCTTGCTTTTTGGAGGGTATCATTTGAATGGAATAATCTTTTCTATCCCTCCATTTTAGTCTATGTGTATCCTTAAGGCTAAAATGAGTCTCTCATAGACAGAATATTGCTTATTATTCTTTTCTTTTTTAAAATCCATTCAAATACTCGATATTTTTTGACTGAAAATTTAATCCATTTACATTCAAAGTAGTTATCAATAGTAAATAACTTGCTATTGCCATTTTCTTAATTATTTATTAACTGTTTATAGTTCTTTAATTTCCCTCTTCCAATTTTATGGCCTTCCTCTGTGATTTGTTAAACTTTTTTTTTTTTTTGAGTTGGAGTCTCACTCTGTTGCCCAGACTGGAGTGCCACTGCAGCCTCGATCTGCTGGGCTCCAGCGATCCTTCTGCCTCAGCCTTCCGAATAACCGGAATTACAGGCATGTGCTACCACACCCGGCTGATTTTTTGGTTTATTGTAGAGATGAGGTTTCTCCAAGTTGCCCAGGTGGGTCTCGAACCTGCAGGCTCAAGCAATCCACTCAGCCGCAAAGGCACGGGATTACAGGCTGAGCCACTGAGCCCAGCTTGTTGAACTTTTTAAGTAGTATACTTTGATTTCTTTGTCTTTCTCTTTGATGTATCTATTAGGACAGTTTCCATTGTGGTAACCATGGGACTTACTAAAAACTTATTATGGTTATTACATTTTATTTTAATATTATGACAATTTCAATTACATATTAAGACTCCAGAGAGATGAAATGTTTAATAAAAACTCCATTCTTATGATTCCTTTGTTAGAGATCCCTCAGCTCTTACCTGCTTGAGAAGCAGCACATGAATAACTCACATGATTTATTGCATCAAGAACACAGGAGACATCCAGACCACAGCAAAGTTCACCATCTTCTAAACTTTTCTTCAATACTATGCTTTTTATAAGCTAAGTTTGATTTTCCAATTAATTTTACAGTAGGCCATTCAGAGAAAACTTTACATGCTTCCAAGTAAATTATGGAGATACAGACACTTCAAATATGATGGGACATGGGGGGAGGCTTGACCTTTATTTCCCACCTAGTTTCATTATGAACAAGAATAAAAAGATAATAAATTTATCAAAAGACAAAAGCTCATGTTTCTATCAAAGTGGATAATTAGACCTCAATAACTGAAGAAAATTTGCAAAAATCTTAGAGGTCTGTAGCTTTTTTAAAAAAATAAGTGACCTCAAGTAGAAAAGAGGAAATTTCTTATCATTGTGGTTGAGAACTAAATTATGTATCATTTTAAAATTTAAAGACCAAGATGAAATATTTTGTCTAATCAAGACATCTCTCTATGAAGAATCCGAAGAAGAAGAAATGAGGATAGAAAAAAAAAGAGAGAAGTAGGAAGTTATATTGAGCAAGAATTATGTTTTCTTCAATAAGGGTAAATAAAACACAATCAACCGATTCTCATAAGGAGAAAAGCAAAGCCATGTGCCAAAGACGAAATTCCTTTCTTGTCATCCTCAAGTTGACAAAGACAACTCTGAGAATGGTGAAGCGTAAAAAACAGTGATGAAATCCAGGGGCAAGTGATGAAAAGGACACTCGCCCTGAGGGAATGTCTGGAAAAACGTTTCCAGTGGAAGCTGGTGAATGGTGGTACCCGTAGTGAAAATGAAAATAGGGAGCCACAGCCAGCCAAGGGAGGAGCCTTAGAGGGAACATTCTGCTGGCTAGGACAAATGATGAGGACTGAGCAGCCACACTCCCTGCCAGGTCTGGGGCAGTTTGGGGAGAAAGGAAGCCAAGGTGGAGCCCCAGAAGGTAGGAAAAATAGAACCAAATCCCCAATTATAAAAAGCCCAAACTGAAAGGTCACTTGGTTATCACCTACTCTTTAGTTTATGAGTATGATTGTGGGATGTTGGCATAATTCTCAGGAAGAGCATGTCTTGGATGATGCCACCAGGACTCAGCTTAGAAGACCACGTTTTCAAGTTGCTTTAAGCACCCCGTGTACTCAAAGAATATTCACAGGGTGAGGTTTTGGTGATACAAGTTTGAAAATCAAGTCAGAGAAAGAAAAGGTTTCAAGAAGGACAGGACTGCCGTGATCAAACACAACAAAAAATAAGATCAGACTTTAAAATATCTGTGTGTGTGTGTGTGTGTGTGTGTGTGTGTGTGTGTGTGTGTGTGTTTAATTAGAAGGCTTTGGGTGACTTCAGCAAGAATACCTTTAATGAATGGTAGGGACTGAAAGAAGATTGTAACAAACTGGAAAAAAATTATTGTTGTGATAGGTTCATAAAAAAAAGAGCAGTGAATGTCACTTTTCCATGTTCTTTGTTGAAAGGAAGAATATAAGGCAGAAGCTGAAGAGGATATAAGACTTGGCTAGGTTTGGTGTTCATGTTGTCATCATGTTTTTTTTGTTTCTTTTTTAACCGAACAGTAATTCACTTTGGGAGCCTTTTTTTTTTTTAGGGATGATCTAATGAGCTGTTTACATATTATAGGTGAAGAAACAGGGTGCCTAGAAGTAGTGACTTTCTAGCCATTCATTTTAAAACCTATGTCAGCAGATATCATCAACTGCTCAAAATGAGGGAATAAAACATGTGATGATTGTTCAGGGCTCCCTTTTCCCTCCCTTCCTTCCCCTCTCTCTTTCTTTTACTTTCTTTCCTCCTTCTTTCTCCTTTCTTTATTCTTTTAACATCTGAAAACTCTCTCTCATGCTATCTAGTCCAAATAAAGCCTATGATCGAAACAGTTATGCAGAGAGTTTAAAGGAAATTTGACATCATTATTAAAAAACTTTAAAATTCACTTTTTAATATAGTGCTATATTTGTCATACAACTGAGAACACAGTGCATTTTGGGTTTTTGTTTGTTTGTTTGTTTGAGTCAGAGTTTCACTCTGTTGCCCAGGCTGAAGTGTGATGACACATTCATGGTCAATGCAGCCTCGACCTGCTGGGCTCAGGCGATCCTTCTGCCTCACCCTTCCAAGTAGTTGGAACTACAGGAATGCACTTCCACGCCTGGCCAATTGTTTATTTATTTATTGTATAGATGAGGTCTGCCAAGTTGCCCAGGCTGGTCTTGAATCCCTGAACTCAAGCAATCGTCTCGCCTCTGTCTTTCAAACTGCTGGGATTATAGGCGTGAGCCACTACACCCAGCCCACAAAGTGTGTATTGAGGTTATCTTATTATTGTCTTATTTCTGCATTTTATTTTGCTGTTGTGAACCTGGCACTCATGTATTACTGTTTTTATTAAAAGTTACTTGTTTGAAAAATAAACCCACAACACAAAAACTGGGCACTTTTCTTATACAATGAATTTTGAAATCTACTAATTGTTGACAGACCTAGTGAAATGGCTAGTATAAGGAAACGAAATTTCTTAGCAATAATTTTTAAAGTACCATTATTCAGAAACTACACACCTTATAGCTGGATTATCTCCACTGAAAGTGTCAATAAAAGTAACAGTAAACAGCAAGAATGCCTCAAATTCTATAGAAAGGTTTTCTTGAGCTGAAAACCTTAGCACTAAAAACACTGAGTGTTTAAAGGCAGACATTATGTGAACCTAGAAAAAATTACAGAATTTAAAAACCTTATATGACCTTCTGTTCTAATAGAGCCAAAATATATAAATTATAGCATCATTGAATTTAAAGGAGGAAATGGCCTATTAGGTCACTTAATATTTCCCCAGCTAAATTTGAGCCTTTCCCTACAGTATATTTCCTAACACTGTAAGTCTAGTTTTGAAGGTTTCACGTGATGATACTTTTCACCACATCCTTAAAAAGCTATTAATCTCATTGAGATTCAAAGGAAGTCTCTAATAGAGTTGAACTGGAAGTTTTCTTTTCTTAACATGACTCCACCAGCTTCCCTGCTAGGTGCCCATCTTCAAAAGACTTCTTTTTTTCAAGTGCTTGAACGGTGTGGATCTGGCATGCAGGAAACTCTGAAAAGTGGCAGAGCTGTTGCCAACAGTTCCCCCTTGGCTCCTTCTCCATCTCTCAGTTCAGACACTCAAAGCAAAGTGTTGCTCCTGGTTCCTTGGTACCTAACTTGTCTTACCCTTTCCTGTTTTTCAACTGCAGTGTCCTGTGAAAGAGGCCATGGACGCTTACAATGATATTTGTCATCCCTTAGAGATGGGTTTTCCTTCCTCGTTAGCTTTGTGTTTTATCAGGTCTTTGTGAAGGCAGGGAGTCCATGAATGCCACTTGTTCAAAAGAAATGTGAGATTATGCCATGCTGACAGTTGTCCAGGGCTAATTTATCTTCTCTGCATTCATTTAGAGAGCAAAGCCTAGGGTTTTATACCTTGAGCATGTCACATCATCAAGCTTCATTTTGATTGAAAACTGAGGCAGGCATTCTGAAAATGAACCAAAAGGCACTTTTGGAAATTAGCATCAATATTTGCAAAAGTGTAATTATAAGAATTCATAACCCTTTGAACACATATATGTTGAAGTATGTGAGTCATTGTGTGGTAAAGGATGGTTCATATCTGACTGGATCTTAGGAATTTTGAAAGCCAGTTGAACACATGCAGGATGAAATATTAGATCATATAAGCCAGTGAGCATGTTAAAACAAGGGTAATACATTCCAAACACTTAGGATTTTTTATTTTTCTACATTTTAGTGTCATCTATGCTCTTAGGGTTATTGATTTCTACTGTATTTGTATGGCAGAAATACTATATGCCAGTGAGCTACCAAACCTCTCTTCCCAGTACCACTTTTGATGACTTTCTGGTCATAGCCTGAAATCAGCAAACACTACCAAACAGGGTTCTTTTGGCCCCTGAAGGCTGGTTGTTATGCTTAAACTATTTTACCACTGTCTAAAAGACTACAAAATAAATATATTAAAATAAAAAACCTTAGACACCTACAGCTAAGGAAAAAAGGCACAGAATATACATCAGCAATTTTATCAATAGTCAACCTGTACACATTGAACTTTTGTGTTTATTTGAAACCACTATACATTTTATCTAAACTCTGATATTGACTTGACTTACTTTATTAATATTCTGCATACTCTAATAATTGTGATGGGATATAAAAGTAAACAAAACATGAAATGACAATATTAAAAATATAATCAAAACAAGATTGATTATTAAAAGAAAAATTGTGGATGTCACTATATAACTTTAATGAGTTAATGCTTTTTGTAAGCACCAATTTGATTGCAAACTTTCTAGAAGCAAAAGAAAACTGGAACAATTAATTATGTTGTGCTTTTTTATTTGAAGAGACATTTATATTCCTGCCACTGAATGTAAAGTACAACATGTTACATTTAGATCATTGTGAAATGGATATTAAATAATACATAATTTAATGTTGAAAGTCTCTGGAGGCACTGTATTAGAATTTAGTATGCTGGTTACAAATATATGCTTCTTTTATGCACAATTTCATAATCAGACTATAGCTACATGGATTTTTTTTCATTACCTCCCATGTAAATGCAAGGTATAACTTCTCTAACATATGGAATAGATTTCTCTGATAGGATGAGAACTTAGAAAACAGAAAGAATCATTCATTATTCAACAATATGTATTACCCTGAATGTGATACAGAAAAAAGATTTTAAGACCTAAAAGAAGACATGGGTAATTAGTATCAGCTTCATCTCACAAGTGATAGAATTGACCAATAAAATTAAGGTCCAGTCCTGTAAAAACACTTGCTCAAAGACACACAGCCAATAGGTGGTGATGCCTGGATGGCACCTGAGTGCAAACATAGAACTGCTGTGCTTAGTATCCTTCTGTAAATTATGCTTCTGCTAGATTCTCTTAAATGTCAGATATTGTCAAGAGCTCAGTCTTAATCAAGTAGTCACAAGATCCTGCTAACTCTGGAGAGAATGCTTAAAATTTTAAGTATACAAGAAGTGATTTTTAGCAGAAAAATTTTTGTAGTGACTACTTTTTGCTCTGTTGGATAAGTCAAGTTTTCTATGCAAGGAGGTAGTCTACAGTTGTGTTTAGGGAAAATAGATATTTCTTTCTGAAATGACTCAAACGATCTTGGAGACTATGCGACGGAAAGCTCACAGGCCAAATTAAGATGCTTGAATCACACACACACACACACACGTGTCTATCTATATCATTTATCTCACTCTATCTCTCCATCATCTGTCTGCCTTTCTGTCTGTTTGTATGTATCAGGAATAAATGGACTTACAGCCGAGTTACAGAGATTATTCTTAGAGATGATCATTTCAGACCATAGAAACAACTGGAAAATTATTAGACTACATTAAATCAAACTAATGTCTACCATATCTGACATCTTTTCTGAGGGAGAAATATTATTTTCTCATCTTGTAAAGCTCAGCCATGACCATGTGATCTGCTTTGGTGAATTGAATGTGAACAGAAGTGATAAGTTTCACATCTAGGTACATGTAATTATCAATAAATTTTCCTTTTTTGCAATATTTCTAATTTTTTTCTTCCACATGTATCAGCAGTGTTCCAGATGTGTTTGTTATGAGTCAAAATTTTCTGTTTGTTTCTGCAGATTAAGCTCTTCTATACTGACCCATACACTCTCTTCTTTATGAAGTCAGCATCAGTTTGATACTAAAGTTTGATACCTAGAAAAAGCACAGAAATAAAACTACATGAGAACCTTATAATGAAAAAAATTAAAGTAAAATACCAGTAAATATCAATGTAGTAAAATAATTTTTCCAGTGGTGTTAATTCAAGTAATTGAGGGGTACCTAATTATTAGAAATCTATCAGCATAATCAATGTCAAAAATTTTTAAAAATCTACAAATCACATCAAAAGAAGTTGCAAGGACATTTAATATATTCAACTAGAACTCTAATATTCTAAAACATAAATAGAAGAAAACTACTTAAATATGATAAAATTTAGTGTATGTGTTTGTTTCATTTATACCCAAATTAGATTTTATATTTAGAAAAATGTGTCAAGAAAAATATCATAGGAAATTAAGATATAAGCACTCAATAAGATTCAGGTTTTGAAAACAAAATGTGAAATCAGGAGATAAAAATACAAATGTCTGACTTGGGCATGAAAGCCAACCTGATTTAAATTACAGAATATGTTTCTTACTTTTCCAACCTCTGCTCAGAACAATTCTTAGCATAAGATTACTCTTGATTGTAATCAGAATTCCAGCTGTCCAACAGCGCCTGTTTCTCTATCTGCTATTTCTGTATGTGTTCGTGTGGAAATCACCTGCACCAGAATTCAACACCTTTCAGGCTTCTCTGAGAATCCATTCTCACCTCTTTGATTTTGAATCAGGTGCTATTTACTAAATATTTTGTACAGGAGACAGGGAATGATCTTTGCACTGTATATACTTCACAAAGTATGTAAATCCCCTCCCTGCAAAGTGCCCAGAAGTCCTCTTTTGGTGGCCATGGCCATCAGCGGAGAGAGAGATTCCTTTGTCTTAAATCTCCTTCACTGGGATTCTCCTCCATTGGGCCCATCTGGCTGGTTTCTTCATTGACATTTGTACAGCCTCTATCTCTAAACATGCATGGATACACTCATCACAATTATGAGCAAAAATAAGTGTCCTTCAGTTAATATAACCCACTTTACTTAAAGGTAAGTTTAGCCATCATTTTAATTCCTGGAGCCCAGATTGTGTTAGCATCCTCAATGCAAAGAGGCATTATTTTTAAAGAAACATTTAACATACAAAGCCCTTCCCACTGGGGATTTTGAAAATAAAAACATCTTTACCCCTTTAATGGAGTAAAGTTAAAATATCGGCCAAATTCACGTGTAGTCTTTGGTTCAGTTTGTGCAGAACGTGCACAGAGGTGACTAAGATTCATGACCTCATTTACCTACATAGTTAATGTTGGGAAAACATCAGGGTGTGCTTGCAGAGAAATATTATCTTTTATTCTCTAAGTCCTCCTAATTGCTAAATTTTGAACTCAAACAGGTTAACTTTTTCTGAACTTGATTTTTTTTTTTTTTTTGAGTTGGAGTCTCACTCTGTCGCCCAGACTGGAGTGCAGTGGCCGCTCCCAGCCACCGCAGCCTCGACCTGCTGGGCTGCGGCGATCCTTCCGCCTCAGCCTTCCAAGTAGCTGAAACTACAGGCACGCACTACCACGCCCGGCTCATTTTTTGATTTATTGTAGAGATGAAGTCTCGCCAAGTTGCCCAGGCGCGTCTCGAACCCGCGGGCTCAGGCAATCCACTCACCTCAGCCTCCCAAGTCACGGGATTACAGGCTGAGCCACCGAGTCCAGTTTGAACTTGATTTTTATTGTCTAAAATGTAGATAGAAATTGTAGAACTCAAGAAATTGTTGAAATAAATTTAAAAAAAGAAAAGAAAGAAGAAGTGTATGAAGGTCTAGCAATAATAAAACATTAAATGCTAAAGAGTTATAATAAGTATTTGACAAAGGCTCTGAATTCAACACTTTCTTTTACTGAAACCCTCACTTGTGCTGAAAAGTAATGACACCCAGAATTTAAACTTGAAGAGCATTTCTGTATCTTAAAAGCTTAGCATTTTGCCTGGGACATTATTGGCAACAAAAATCAAGCAAAGCAAAATAAAACCACAGCGACTAGATGTTCAGTTCTGAATGGATCCTGTATTCTTTGCCTTCACACCTAATTATTTTCATCAGCCTTCTTACCTTTCCAGATGTGCTAAGTAATTTTACACGTAGAAAGACAGCATCAGCTTGAGGTGAAATATCACAAACTTGTTTTTTTGTTGTTGTTGTTTCTGCGAGGTCATTTTCCCATTAATTTCTACAGAGGATTGAGTCCAGATTCCCCCACTCTCCAACCCACCAAAGTCATGGCTTATGGAGCCAACAAGTGAAATAACACCATGAATACTATTTTAACTTCATTTCCTTTCATTCTTTTCACATGCTACACCCTCTAGTCATATGGAACTACTTAAAATTTCATATATCTATGACTTTGTATATTCCAATTAAAAAAAATTTCAGAATGGTTTTAAATTTACAGAGAAATTTAGTAGATAGCACAAAAAGTTCCCATATAACACACAGCTGATTTTCCTTATTATTATTATTATTATTAGTATTATTATTACTATTTTGAGTTGGAGTCTCACTCTGTCGCCCAGACTGGAGTGCGGTGCCTCGACCTGCTGGGGTCCGGCAATCCCTCCGCCTCAGCCTTCCGAGTAGCTGAAACTACAGGCGCGCGCTACCACGCCGACTAATTTTTGATTTATTGTAGAGATGAGGTCTCGCCAAATTGCCCAGGCGGGTCTCGAACTCTTGGGCTCAGGCAATCCACTCACCTCAGTCTCCCAAAGGCACGGGATTACAGGCTGAGTCACCGAGCCCGGCGTGATTACTTTTAATGGAGAATTATGTTTGAAAATTAAAACTAGGCACTACATTTGCTTTTAGCTACTAAGATGGCATTGTTTCTTGACTGTCTTAATTTGCAGAGCAAGGATATCCATGTGTGCCCATTCCTCTTTAATTTGCAAATAAGAAAAAAAAAACAACTTGCTACAAGTACTACAAGTACCAACTCTTTTTGTTTGTTTTTTGAGTTGGAGTCTCACTCTGTCGCCCAGACTAGAGTGCAGTGGCTGCTCCTTGCCACCGCAGCCTCGACCTGCTGGGCTCCAGCGATCCTTCCGCCTCAGCCTTCCAAGTGGCTGAAACTATAGGCACATGTTACCATGCCCAGCTAATTTTTTATTTACTGTAGAGACACGTCTTGCCAAGTTGCCCGGGCGCGTCTCCAACCCGCGGGCTCAGGCAATCCTCTCGCCTCAGTCTCTCAAAGTGCTGGGATGACAGGCTGAGCCACCGAGCCTGGCCGCACTTTATATTTTAATTATTAATTATATTTTTTATTGGCAGAATTTTATTATGTGTTCTGGATTCTTTCTTAGACACATGTATGGCAAATTCTTTCATTCTGTGGTTTAATTTCTATGTTCTTGCAAGTGTCTTAAATTATGATGGTGATCAGTTTACCAATATCTTATTTTATATGATTTGTGCTGTTGTGTCTTGTTTAAGAATTGTTTACGTCAATATTGTGACGATATTCTCCTATGTTTTATTCTAGAAACTTTATGGTTCTGGCTCTTACATTTAAGCCTATGACTCACCTTGAATTTATTTTTTGAATATATAGGGAGATATAGGTCAAGATTCATAGTTTTCATATGTTTATCTTGCAATTCTACTGCCATTTGTTAAAAGGGTGATTATTTCCCTCATTGAGTTGCCTTGGTGTCTTTGTCAACATCACTTGACCATATATGTGTTGGATTATATGAATTCTATAATTTTGTTTCATTCATCTCTCTCTATATGTATACATACATATATATCACCAAACTATCACAATTTCTATAGCTTTATAAATATTTAAGTCAAATAGTGTGTATTCTCTTTACTTCTTTTTCAATATTGTTTTACATATCATAGATCTTTTGCATTTTCATATAAATTTTAAAATCACATCTAAAAAGAAAGCTATTTGGGGTTTGGATTGGATTGTGGTAGCATTTAGACCAATTTGGGAGGAATTGAAAACATACCAATTCCGCTTCTTCTAAATTATGAACATGGCATGTCTCTCAATAAATTTAGCACTTGCTTAATGTTTCATATTCTAAATTTTTAGAACAGAGACTTTGCATATCACTGTTAAATTTATTCCTTCGTATTTATTATTCTTATGCTACTGTAAACAAAAATTTTAAATAAATTTTAAATTCAATTTTCCAATATTTGTCACTGGTATCTGCAAATACAATAAATTCTTGTAGATCTCCCTTTATCTAGTAACTTTCCAAATTATTTGATTCCAGGGGTTATTTTTGAGATCTCTCATGTAAACAATTACATCATCTACAAATATATACACTTTTATTTATTTATCTCTAATCTTTATGGTTTTTTTTTTTTTGTCTTGTTTGATTCCTTAAGCTATTCAGTAAAATGTGGGCTGGAAGTTTGCAGAATGAAAATTCTTGTTTTGTTCTTATACTTCTTTATTAAATGTTAAATTTTTCATAGATATCTTTTATCAGATTCAGAAATTTTTTTGTATTCCATAATTTTTTCATAGGTAACTTTTATCAAATTAAGAATTTTTTTTCTATTCCTAGTTTGCAAAAAGTTTTTCTATTCCTAGTTTTATATGTCAATTTAGATTATCACATATAGCATATTAGCAAAATAATGGAGTAAATAGTACTCCATGCTATATTACAATTATTTTAAAAACCCTTCAATTACAGAATAAACCATACTTGACCATGATAAAATGGAATACATTTTAATTCTTATGCATGCTGGTTATTTGTTCATGAGGGATTTTCTTCCATAATTCTTATTTCTTATAATACATTTGGCAGTCTACTTTTTTGTATTAGAGTAATCCTGTATTCATGAAATATTTGTGATGGATTCTCTCTTTTATTTTATAAAAGTTGTTTAAAACTATTAATTCTTACTTAAATATTTATAGAATTCGTTAGTGAAAGCATCTTGATGTAGGCTTTCTTTGTGAGATAGTTTTGAAGATGAATTCTACTTCTTTACTAGGTAGATGAGCAAATAAGATTGCCTATATCTTTTTGCATCAATTTTGGTTAACAAAACTTAAGGAATTTATTCAAAAATTTTCAAGTGTCAATTTTCTTGGAAAAAAAGGCTCACTTGAAAACAACTTTTATTTTCCATAAGTTGTTAAATTTATTTTTATATAGTTGTTCATAATATTCCCTTATATGTATTGTCTTTAGTTTCTGCAGTAATAGTCTCTATCTCATTATTGATAAATTATGCTTTCTTTTATCTTCACCAATTTAATTATTTTTATCATAAATATTTTATTGTAAATACCAGATATTCAGAATATACTTAAGAAGATTTGGGACTTGGGCATTATTATCATCCTATAAAGAGTGTTGATTTCCCTTCTAGAAAGCAGAGAAATTACTGTCTAATTACCATTAAATTATGGAGGATATCCATTTATTCTTGGGATTAGAATATATTCCTTACTCCTAACATTTATTCCTAGAGTATAGTCATCCTAAGATTTAAATGGAAAGTTAAATTTATTTATCAAGACCCTTTAACAATGCAAGACTTAAACTCTAATCTGTTTTATTCCTTTGTAACCTTTCAACTGTTTTTCATTAGGTTTTTTGAAGTTCCCCCTCCTTTCTGTAAACACACTTTCGTTTTTTGGTTTTTCTCTTTTAATTTTTATTTTAAAATTGTGGGTACAATTTAGGGTGAGGTAAACAAATATTCATTGTACAGATACCCTGTTGATGAGATGTGTCCCCCACACGGCAGTTATCGACTACTGCAATCCCACCTCTGTCCGCCCCCACAATTTTCTGCAAATGTCAATTTTTTCTTATAGTATTACGGTAATTTGTTCAAGTCCACTTATGAGTGAGAAAGTGTGATACTCAGTCTTTGTTTCTGTGGACACTTTCAATTCATGCAGTTTTCATGGTTAATATATAGATACAGAGTTTCCTACCTGTGAATTTTGCTTCTACTCAGATATCTCCTTTCTACAGCAGTTATTCTGGAACTCCAATAATTCATTTCTCTGACAGCTCAAGCCAAAAATGTCATGGCTCTTTCTCTCAGGACTAGTAAATTGTACCACATGACATCGTTGGCCCTTTTGCTCAGAGAAAAATTCTATAAATGTTTATTAAGTTTATGCAGGATATTATCTTCTTTCAAAAATGTAGATAGTCTCAAGATCCTACCTACTGTTGGTAGCATTTTGTCCTGATAACAACATAAAAATTCAAATGAAAGTCAAATTTTATGGGGTTCCTTTGGCAAACTTTGTTTCACTTATTGAATGTCAATATGTGTTCCAGCTACAGGCCATGTCTCATAAAAACAATTATTTTGAAATGACATTATTATGCAAGATGGTAAAGGTCTTGTAATTTTTTTTTTTTTGAGTGGAGTCTCACTCTGTCGCCCAGACTGGAGTGCAGTGGCCCTCCCGGCCACTGCAGCCTCACCTCTGGGGCCAGTGATCCTTCGCCAGCCTCCAAGTAGCTGGAATTACAGGCGTGCTACCAGCCTGGCTAATTTTTGATTTATTGTAGAGATGAGATCTCACCAAGTTGCCCAGGGGTATGAACCAAACTTGGTCAGGCAATCCACTCACCTCAGCCTCCCAAGGCTGATTACAGGCTGAGCCACCAGCCGTTCTTGTATCTTTTATTAGAGTTTTTTGATGGTGACTTTTAAAAAGAAATCTTTCATTTGTAAAAAACTAGTTATTAAATAGATTATGACAAATAAAATAGAATTTCAATTCAACAAATGGTTAATACAAACCAAGCATATTAGTGATGGTGACGTTATTGTTGCCATTTTTAGAATCAGATCACATTATAAATGAGCTTGAATGTGCTTCAACCCAATCAGATGATTAAATATTTACTGAATAGAAAAATTAAATAAAAAATTAACCAAAATGTCAAAATTTTTTCAAAACTCTTGAGGAAAGCTTCATCCAATAAATGCAGAACTTATTCACCAAATATATTTGGTTCAAACATATTTTACCTATTTTGTAAATTCAGATATTCTTTGTACTCCTCCACATAAATTCATGAAATCATTTTGGTTATTTGCAAGGTAATTTGTTATATTTATGTCCTCATAATCAAAAGAAGGAAAATTATCATCAAAATCAAATGCACAGAGGGCAAACCCAACAAATGCACACTATGTTTTTACTACATTTTTTTTTTTTATAAAACAACGTGAATGGACACTGTAATTTTATTCTACTCAAATCTATCATTCTAACTCTAAGCTTGAATAGATTCGATGGACATCTTCCCATCTTAAAATGCAGAAAACTTTCTCTACATACTTGCCTAGAAATATATTTCACACCGCTCTGGACTGTAAAATGACATTACTGATTTGAGCCTACTTATACTCCTACAGCAAAAACAAAATGTTTTTACACGAATAAGTAAAATTGATACTGAGTAACATATTAGCTGCAAAATAAAAAGAGTGAGATGCTACACCAACCACACCTAGGATGGGAAGATAGGATGGGAAGATAAGCATGGATAAAGAAAAGCAACTTTGGATGGAGGATTCAGCTTGGGCAAAAGTAGAGAGGTGGAAGAAGAGTGATGTATTAAAGAAAATAGCATAGGTAGATAATCTTGGCTGATTATATGAGGGGGCCCATAGAGAGAAGGCAATGCTACATGATTCAAAGTGTGTGATGGGGCTAGATTGTGTATCTCATAAACTTTTTGTCAAACAACACACACACACACACACACACACACACACACACACACAACACACACAGTGCTCAAAGACAAAATGCAATTTTTCTTTACCATATTTACTATGTTAAAATTATTCCTTCTGGAAACTACAAAATCTAACATTAATCTCATTGGAAAATAAATTTAACTTTCAACTTTCCTGAACAAACATGGTTTAATGACTAAACCAAGCTTGTAGGTGATTTTATGTGAGTTTTGTTGTCATTTTTAACTGAGTCCATTATGGAATATTAGGGTTTATTTTCATGGTACAAAACCCAAAGAATGCTTCACAAAGTTGGTTCAGTGGATCAGAATAACAGGAATCACAAGAATCATTAAATCATGGGCAGTCAAGGGTTTTCTGATAAGCATTTTTTAAAGATTTTGACTGAATGGTGAATGGATGAAAGAATGGATATCCCAAAGGAAATTTAAAATATGTCTTCAGGCATAAGATGAATCAAATTATGGGATCACAGAGCAAATATTGCTGTACTTTTGATGTAAATTGAACTACAAGACACTATCATCAAGGATAAAGGGAAGTTACCAAAAAATTTCCAAAATGATTTTCTTTATGTCAATGTCCTGTAACTTGGATATTTTCTTTAGAATATTGTGCTAATCAGTCAGTAGTTTCTGCATTAATTTCAAAAGAGATGAAATATTTATGTTAAAAGTTTAATAATTCAAATCATTTAAATGAATATTTGTTATCTATATTGCTTAAGCAATTTTTTGTTTGTTTGATAGATACACAGAGATGGACAACTTACTGTTCTGTTCTCAAGAAACTTACAATCTAATCATGGGTACTGCACAGCTTCTCGTAAGAGTGTGATAGGTGTCACAAGAGGACACATTGAAATACTGTGAAATCATAAACAGAAATAGTGATACGAGGGGAATTGTGGAGAAAAAGTGTTTTTGCTCTGGGTTGGGCTCTGCAAAACACTGTATGAGCTTTTAAAAATTCTTATTAATAACTGTATGCTATAAACACTACTGGTATATTGCTTTTTAAAATGAAGAGCTGAGGGCCCAGTGGGATTAAGTAACACATTCCTGCAACTTAAAATTTCACAAACTCAGATGTTTCTGACCAAACTATTCTCTTAAACACTGCACTATACTGCCTCCTAGGGGAATGTTCCCTGGAGATAATATTATAACATTGCCAAAGTTGAAGATAAGGACACCCTCCAAAGACACACATATGAGAGAGAGCATTATTCATCCAGGAAATGCTAATAGTATAATAAACTCTGTGAAGTGTAAGAAGTGTACACTTTATATAAAGTCTAATATACTCTAAAGAAAGAAACTTGGACTGACTTCATATGCATGGGGATGCCTTTTCTAGAGAAATAATAGCATGAGAATCATGTTTTTTAAAAAAATATTTCCTGTAAGTTAACATCTTTTTTTTCTCTGTCTTCATTTCTTGATGGTAATTACAACACTTCAGAATGTCTTCAGACAGCCAGTCTTTTCAAATTTTCTAAAAACACATTTGATAATCACAATGAATTGAGCATAACAAAGAAATTTCCTTAGTGGTCAATTAAGAATCATAAGCCAGTGATCTGTTAGACCTAGGTCACTCAATGTTGAATATTCTTTCTACGATCTTTTTTTTTTTTAACACTGCCTCAATGCCTTGCACAGTAACACAAAGTTGATCTTCTGTCTGTGCAAATGTCCAGCTAATGTACTTTTTCAAGGCTATAAAATGTATTCCTCCTTCCACGTGTGGATGGTCGAGTGCATCAATCATTAGGTAATTTGTTAATTTCTTTGTTTTTGCCGTTCTGTGAAAATTCTGTCAACACCAGGTACTCTACCATATGCCAGTAGCAATGATTTAATGGTGTTGATGATGCCCTAAATCTGTTTGCTTTTCTTTGAAGAGTCACAATAATCACAGTGGAAATTAGAAATGTCAAAGTCTGCTGGTAGGTTAAGCACAAGGAAGTCTTAATCATTGCCTGGGATTTAGCAGTTTTTGAAAGAAGCTCAGTGTTCACGATGCTTCATGACTTGCTGATTATATGTTCGAGTGTTTTCATAGGATGTTCTCCTTCCTGTCATTCTCTTCTCTAAAAATAATTGACTGAATTATGTGACTTCTGAACTCATTTTGGTCCACCTCTAGTCATGCTATAGATGAGTAATTTGTTGCTTAGCAATATACAGTGATGTTCCATAGCCTGTCAGCTAATCCACTTGAACTTGAACCTGGTCCTAACCCCACTATGCTACACTCCGTTATTTTCTTAACTCCCCTGCCTTTCTTGCAACTCAAGTTATGTTTTCACTATAAAGTTTTTTATACCTTAAATGTTTGTTGGTATATGCATTATATGAATCAGAAAATAGCCTGTTTATCCTAAAAAGTTTTTTTGAACGATTTTAAACTTGCAACAAAGTTGCAAGAAGTATACACTAAACATACATACACATTTTACTAAGGGTTAGAAAATCCTAATATTTTGCCACATTGGCATTCTCTGTTTTGCTGACCTTCTCGCATCTAGTAGAGTTTCATGTTTTAAGACTTTCATGCTTTATAACATTGACATTTTGAAGACTCTAGACTTCTTGTTTTGCTATCAGGATTTGCCTAAATATTATCTTTCTTTTTTTTTTTTTTTTTTTAGTTGGAGTCTCACTCGGTCACCCAGACTGGAGTGCAGTGGCCGCTCCCGGCCACCGCAGCCTCGCCTGCTGGGCTCCAGCTATCCTTCCGCCTCAGCCTTCTGAGTAGCTGGAATTACAGGCATGCCCTACCATGCCCGGCTGATTTTTGGATTTATTGTAAAGATGATGTCTCGCTGCCCAGGCGGGTCTCGAACCCGCGGGCTCAGGCAATCCACTCACCTCAGCCTCCCAAAGGCGCGGGATTACAGGCTGAGCCACCAAGCCCGGCTCTAAATATTTTCTTATGATTAGAATCAGGTTAAACATTTTTGGCAGAAACACCACCACAGTAATATTATGTTTTTCTCAGTACATTGATTGAAGAAGAACATGATGCCAACTTAACTCATGATTGGTGATGCTAAGTTGATCTTTTGGTTAAAGTGATGACTAGGTGATAAGCCTGTTTCATAGTTAAACATTATCTGGATTTTAAGTTTGTTAATGGTGCTTATCGGTTCTGATTCTCTATACATTTTAATTTTTATATCTTGTAAACTAGATTAAAATCAAAAAATTGGTTACATATAAAAATATTTCATCTTTAATATTACACATTGTGCTTCAGTTTAACTTTTTAAATTTTCACCTTCTGTCTCACACTAAGGTGAAATATATCCTGAAGTTTGTAATTCATAATTTGTATGCTTCTACCTTCTGGTAACAGATTTTTCAGTAGTTTTTATATGGTTTTAGTTTATGTGGTCTTGTTATTATGTTGGAAAACATGTCTTTCACGATTATTTATGTGGGTAGCATTATAATTTCCACTATTATTTACAAAAATATCACACATCACTAAGTGAATAACATATTGACGATGGTGACATGTTAGGCTTTTCAATCCACTGGTTTTTGTGAATTAATATGCAGGATAGACACAATGAGGTAAGCTGTGCTTTGTTAATATTGCATAAACATTGGACAATTAATTAATAACATTTGTCAAACTGTGATTCCAATTAACATAGGTAGTAAAAACACCAAGAATTAGTGACTTCTTTTTAGAATACAAATACAAGCACTTTGGCACCATCTGAAGTGTTTTCCATGGGGAATTAATTATCTACTATCAGTGCTATATTTTGACCTGTACTTTGTCTAACTGAATTATGTTTCTTGAAATCTGATAACTTGAAGTTTTGAGAGAAGATAGGGATGCTCATAGTGC
Source organism: Cephalopachus bancanus (assembly GCA_027257055.1). Classification (NCBI taxonomy): domain Eukaryota; kingdom Metazoa; phylum Chordata; class Mammalia; order Primates; family Tarsiidae; genus Cephalopachus; species Cephalopachus bancanus. The sequence goes on from JAPVLO010001938.1 coordinate 19,633, forward strand.
TTGTAGCCTAATTTCAATAACGTTATCATGGGTGACATTGTTTGCCAGTGTTAATTAGGACTCACCAACAGCATTTTGACAAAGGGACATTATTCAAAAATAAAAACAAAAGGCAGGCATCTTTAAGAGCTTTGATGTTTATCTTGCAATACACTAATATTCTTGCCAAGATAGCAACCTTTTATTTAGGGTACAAGCTATTATACATTCCATGTGTCAACCTGTCCACTTCTTCCCGGGCTAACGCTTTTTTTTTATCTCAGAGAGTGACATAGGTTTTATTTTTTTTTTTTGTTTTTTTTTTTTTTGAGTTGGAGTCTCACTCTGTTGCCCAGACTGGAGTGCAGTGGCCGCTCCCCGGGCCCCCGCAGCCTCGACCTGCTGGGCTCCCGGGGATCCTTCCACCTCAGCCTTCTAAGTAGCCGGAATTACAGGCGCGCGCTACCACGCCCGGCTAATTTTTTGATTTTATTATAGAGATGAGGTCTCGCCTGCCCAGGCGGGTCTCGAACCCACAGGCTCAGGCAATCCACTCACCTCAGCCTCCCAAAGATGCGGGAATACAGGCTGAGGCACCGAGCCCGGCTGTGACATAGGTTTTAATACAGGATAAGAAATTAATGTTTTCAGAGTTAGATTTTCTTTTTCAATTGAATTTGGTGTTCTAAAAAGGACCCCATTGTTAAAATGTGATAATTTCTGCCTTTATGCTTTGAGGCAAAAAAAAAAAAAAAAAAAACAATACTATACCTGACATGCTTTTCCCATGGTTCCCAGGTAATAACATACAGGGTGTAATTTTTGAATGTTTTGTGTTAGTTATTTTGTTTTATAGTCTGAGTCTCACTCTGTTGCCCTGGATGGAGCCTCGACCTCCTTTTCTCAGACAATCCTTCTGCCTTAGCTTCCTAGGTAGCTGGGATTTACAGGCACTCACCACCATGACCAGTTAATTTATTTTGTATGTAGAGATGGGGTCTTCCTTTGTAGACCAGGCCAGTCTCAAACTCCTAGACTTGAATCTTCCTGCCTCGACCTCCCAAAGTGCTGGGATTAGAGGAATGAGCACCATGTCCAGCCTTTATGTGTGTGTGTGTGTGTGTCCCTCATTTCACTTGCAAATATGCCTCACTATACGAAGGATATTGAAAGCATTTGAGGAAAGCACTCCCTGTCAAATGCATGCTTTCTGCAACACACACACAAACATTAGGCGGGTATAATAACCAGTCTGGGCAACAGAGTGAGAATCCAACTGAAAAAAAAAAAAAGAATGGTGGTATCATTTGCCTGAGTTTTCAGGAATGCAATGATAATTAACAGGCTGCCATTTTCAAATACTATTAGCACATCACTTCCCCCCACTTTTTTCTTTTTGTCCAGTGTCATTTGCAGAAATTTCAGCCTGTCGCCTCCTCCCCTCCCCCACAGCCTTCTCAGTTGCAGTTGTTACTTTGTACATTGCCATTTAATACGGAGTCTGCTCCCAAACCAAATGCATTTTCATCTATTTTGTCTGCTTTTCTAAGGTTGTAGTGTCTCAGAGGATCCCACAATCACATGGAAGTATCTTCTGTCTTAATATATGTAGATCACAATCAGAATAAAAATCAAAACTATAACATGTCGAATGGGAGATTTGACTTTAATACTTTTGACTTTTATCTCAAGCATTTTACTCTGTTACTATAAGTGCAGTTGAAACCATTCTGAAAGTTCTTCATGCTTCTTTGTAAAAAGTAGGGATTTGACAGGACATTCTTTTACTGAACTATGGAGTTTCTTTGGTACTGGCTTAACACTGAACATACTGAACATATGTATATACTTATTTTAGGTTAATTCTTTTTTGACATGCAGGAATATTACTTTGAGAAGTGATTTTTGATAGTTTCATTAATTTATTTTATAGGGAATGCTGCTTTGAAGATAATTGCCCTGTGGATTAATTTGTTCCCTGAATTTCCTTGTATTTTTTTTTTCCTTATGATTTGTGTTTAGTCTCAGTGGCACCTGAAAATAAATCTAACAATTTTGATAACTTTGTGATTGGTAATATCGCTGATTTAGTTGCTTGAAGTTTAGATACCTTCACACAGAAAATGAACATCGGTTTATTGGTTGGTTTTTCCTTCATGTTTTATTCTGGTAGTTCCAGGTTAACTTTGGGGGGAAATTCTTTTAATGGCAAATGTACCTCATTGTTGGAAGAAAACAGGCACAAATCCTTGTGTGCCACAGCAGGATTACTGAACGTTTTCAGTAAATTGAAACGTGATAAATCATATTGTATTAAAAATCAGGGAGGAGGTTTTTTAATTAAAAGGGAAAACTGTGTGAATCTTTTGCATAGTGTCAATTCTTTTGCATAATACATTCTAAGTAAACTGTTAGGGTTCTGCAAAGTAAAGCTGAATGGTACTGGTTAGCTGCTAAAATGCAAAACATTTCTAATTGTTAACTTACTGTTGCCTTGTCTTTTGTCTTTGTATTTTAGAAATATTTTTTTCAGGAGTGACAAGCCTTGAGATGGGAGAAGGTGTTGGTACCGTTTTTAACGTTTTCTCCCTGTGCTAGTTGCATTATGATTTTAGGTAATAATCAGGTATCCTTAGCAATTGAGAAAACGTTGACTTGTGATTTGAGGTCAGCCCAAAGGTGCACATAAGCATAATGTTAGCAATGTTTAGCGGCTCACTAGCCTTGCTTATATAGTTTTGCAAATAGAGTTTTATTTATTTGTTTTTTTTTATTTTTATTTATTTATTTATTTTTGAGATGGAGTCTCACTCTGTCGCCCAGACTGGAGTGCAGTGGCCACTCCCGGCCACCGCAGCCTCGACCTGCTGGGCTCCGGCGATCCTTCCGCCTCAGCCTTCCAAGTAGCTGGAACTACAGGCGCACGCTACCTCTCCCGGCTAATTTTTTGATTTATTGTAGAGATGAGGTCTCACCTGCCCAGGCGGGTCTCGAGCCCACATTCTCAGGCAATCCATTCACCTCAGCCTCCTGAAGGCACGTGATTACAGGCTGAGCCACCGAGCCAGGCTGGAGTTTTTGTTTGAATCATCAAAAGAATGTCTCTATAGAAATGCTGATTGGCAGAGGGTCTTCAGCATCTTTGGTTTGGTGCATGCATATGTGTGGGTTTTTCTTTTATTCTCATTTTCTTCTTTTAAAGGAGAGCTGCAAATCTAGTTTTTAAAAAAAAGATATTTGTGTACAGTGTGCCTCGGTAATGCCAGGCATTACATTTGAAACACAGACTTTCAGGATTTGTGTTGCGTAAATTAAGTATTTATTCACAAACTTAACATCTGTTATCAGTTGGCCAAAAGAAAGTCAACTGCAGGCACCGAGGGTATGTGACTGTATGTGTGTGTGTGTTGGGGAGAATGCACCAGGATGTGTTATTGGGTTGACGTTGTAAAGATTGTTTTGCTGTTTTTAGTGTGGTCGCTTTTTTTTTTTTTTTTTTTAGATGGAGTCTCACTCTTTCGCCCAGACTGGAGTGCAGTGGCCGCTTCCGGACACCGCAGCCTCTCCTGCTGAGCTCCGGCGACGCTTCCGCCTCAGCCTTCCGAGTAGCCGGAATTACAGGAGTGACCTACGACGCCCGGCCGATTTCTTGATTTATTGTAGAGATGAGGTCTCACTGCCCAGGCGGGTCGTGAACCCGCGGGCTCAGGCAATCCACTCACCTCAGCCTCCCAAAGGCACGCAATTACAGGCTGAGCCACCAAGCCCGGCTAAGTGTGGTCATTTTTAAAAGCATTTGAGTAACTCCATTATGTTCAAGCAGAACATTTGTCAAAAGTAATTATCTGAGTTTGGTTGAAGGGCCTTGTTCTGGTATGTTTTTGAATTCTAGCAAAGAGTTTTAGATAATTGGCCCTATTGCCCAGCGAAGAAGTGACAAAAGTTCTTTCTTAATTTCAATACAGTTATCAGTAGCTGGAGTGGCCAGGCCCCTTTACTTCATCTTGTAATTTCCTATTGGGGTATGTTTCATGTCCCCCTTCTCTCTGATCCTGTTAATCGCTAAATTTCTCTCTCTGTGAATGAATGAGCAGGTGATAGTGATTCTCCAATGAACTGCCTCTGGGAGAGGACACTTAGGTTTGGAGAATGTGTGAAAAGTTAAGAAGTAAGTGTTCAATGCCAGATTGATGTTACCAGTGAGGTTTTCTGGAGGGAATACATTACTTACTGCTTGCTCAGTCTTTAATTCAGAATTGCGTAGTGGTGTGCAAGTCTTCTGACATGCATTATTCAGATTCCTTGGAGTGGCAGTCAGTTATTATTTTGGTGTTTCAGTATATATTTTAAACATGTGAGCAATGAATTGATTTGTAAATATTTTAATGTAATTATTCAAAATTTTCCAAATCTGCCCGCAGAGATTTATTTAAAAAAATAAATCATCCTGATGGAATTTAAAGTGATCAAAGTATATATTACTCTTCTTTCAAGTACTATGTTTTATTGATGTAATGTTGTATTTGATCTAGTTTTTTGTGTCTGTAATGATATAATTTGATATTTCTTTTTTTTTGAGTTGGAGTCTCACTCTGTTGTCCAGACTGGAACTGTAGTGCCATGCTCCCAACCACCACAGCCTCAACCTGCCTGGCTTCGTCGATCCTTCCACATCAGCCTTCCAAGTAGTTGGAACTACAAGTGTGTGCGACCTCGCCTGGTTTTTATTAGCTTTTTGGGTTTTTTTTTTGAGTTATTGTAGAGAGGAGGACTCGCCAATATGCCTGGGCAGGTCTCGAACCTGTGGGCAAGGCAATACTCTTGCCTCACCCTCCCAAATTGCTGAGATTACAGGCTCTGCCACCGAGCCCGCCTTAATTTGATATCTCTAAGGCACCTTTTTGGGTTAAAAGTTTAATTTTATCAAAAAATGTATAAATGGTAGACCAGTTGTCACTATTTTTACCACACATAGTGAATTAGTACTTATGGTAATTTTTCAATTTGGTTCGAGTTACTTTTCTCTTGGTAGTTGCACAAAAGTGTGTGTTAAAATGTGTCAGCTGATGCAAAATGATATGTGAAATAGCAGGTTATTAGGCTGGAAATATCATTTACAAAAAACTGTGATGTGCAAAAGAGGATTATGATAAATCACTTGTGTAAAGAATGAAGAAATTGATCCATTTGAGTAACAATGGCCTGTTATTCCTGTTTTCTCTTTGATTACATGAATGCAAATGGCCTTGAACTCTTCCAAACTTGCATGATAAAATCGTTTTATTTCAACAACTGATAGTTTTACTTTAAAGTCAATTACAAATAGATATTTTAGAGCATTTCTGTGATATACATACTGTTATTTTATATGTTACAAAGTTTTTGCTGATTTTGTTTCTTTTGTTAAGGACTTTTAACATTTTCTACCTAACATGTTAAGCCAGGTGTCTGATTTTAACAGTTAAAGGTAACTATAGAATGAAACTATTCAACTCGACATGTGTTTTTTTTCACAATATGAACTAATTCATACAGATTATATATTTATAATGTATATCTTTGCTGTTGGAGTGAGAGAGAGAGAGAAAAAATAGAGAGAGTGTGTTAGTGTGATTTTCTTGAAAGAGAAAACATCAGGCGAGAGGATATGCAAAATTTATATTTTTAAGTGTGACCAAAAGCTTATGTTTAAGTGTTTTTTGCCTTTCTTTAAAAATATATGCATATATAAATGTAGAAGGACAATTCTTTCTAGAGTAACTAAGAATTTCCAGTTGACAAAAGAATTTCTGTTTTCATTCTTAGTGAGAAAGAATATGGTTTCCAAATCGGTAACCTCTCGGTGGAAACACCAAGGATTTGCTTTAGATTTAAATTCAGTTTCCCCGGGGGTCTCATTTTCCTCAAAGAGGCATGCAATTCTTGTGCTTGTTAGGCTTGCTTAGCGTACGTACGAAAGAGGGTGGTATCCTGGGTTCAGTGGCTCAGACTGTTAAACCCCCTGCCTTTGGGAGGCTGAGGTGAGTGAATTGCCTGAGCCCCGGATTCGAAAACCCCCCTGGGCAGGGAGACCTCATCTCTACAATAAATCAAAAAATCAGCTGGGCGTGGTAGCTCATGACTGTAATTCAGGCTACTTGGAAGGCTGAGGCAGGAGGATCGCTGGAGCCCCGCAGGTTGAGGATACGGTAGCCGGGAGCGACCACTGCATTCCAGTATGGGCGACAGAGTGAACTCCAACTGAAAAAAAAAAAAAGAAAAGGTGGCACATTTGCCTGAGTTTTCAGGAATGCAATGATAATTAACAGGCTGTCATTTTCAAACGTATTAGCACATAAATTTCCCCCCCCTTTTTTTTTTTTTGTCCAGTGCCCTTTGAAAAAATTTTTAGCCTTTCGCCTCCTCCCCCCCCCCACAGCCTTCTCAGTTGCAGTTGTTACTTTTGTAATTGGCCCTTTAATATGGAATCTGCTCCCAAACCAAATGCATTTTCATCTATTTTGTCTGCTCTTCTAAGGTTGTAGTGCCCCAGAGGATCCCACAATCACATGGAAGTATCTTCTGTCTTAATATATGGAGATCACAATAAAAATAAAAATCAAAACTATAACATGTCGAACTGGAGATTTGACTTTAAACCCTTTTGACTTTTCTCTCAAGCATTTTACTCTGGTTTCTATAAGTGCAGTTTAAACCAATGTAAAAATTCTTCATGCTTCTTTGTAAAAAAAAGGGGTTTGACAGGACTTTCTTTTACTGCACTAAGGGGTTTCTTGGGTACTGGCTCAACACTGTACATACTGAACATATTTATATACTTATTTTAGGTTAATTCTTTTTTGACATGCAGGAATATTACTTTGAGAAGTGATTTTTGATAGTTTCATTAATTTATTTTATAGGGAATGCTGCTTTGAAGATAATTGCCCTGTGGATTAATTTTGTTCCCTTTAGTTTCCTTGTATTTTTTTTTTTTTTTCCTTACGATTTGTGTTTAGTCTCAGTGGCACCTGAAAATAAATCTAACAATTTTGATAACTTTGTGATTGGTAATATCGCTGATTTAGTTGCTTGAAGTTTAGATACATTCACACAGAAAATGAACATCGGTTTATTGGTTGGTTTTTCTTTCATGTTTTATTTTAGGTAGTTCCAGGTGACCCTTTTTGGGGGAAAAACTTTTAATGGCAAAAGTACCCCATTGTTGGAAGAAAACAGGCACAAATCCTTGTGTGCCAAAACAGGATTACTGAAGGTTTTCAGAAAAATTTAAATGTGAAAATCATATTGTATTAAAAATCAGGGAGGAGGTTTTTTAATTAAAGGAAATCTGTGTGAATCTTTTTTCATAGTGTCAAATTTTTTTGCATAAACATTCTAAGTAAACTGTTAGGGATTCTGCAAAGTAAAGCTGAATGGTACTGGTTTGCTGCTAAAATGCAAAACAATTTCTAATTGTTAACTTACTGTTGCCTTGTCTTTTGTCTTTGTATTTTAGAAATAATTTTTTCAAAAGTGACAAGCCTTGAATTTGGGGGAAGGTGTTGGTACCGTTTTTAACGTTTTCTCCCTGTGCTAGTTGCATTATTATTTCAGGTAATAATCAGGTATCCTTAGCAATTGAGAAAACGTTGACTTGTGATTTGAGGTCAGCCCAAAGGTGCACATAAGCATAATGTTAGCAATGTTTATGGGCTCGCTAGCCTTGCTTATATAGTTTTGCAAATAGAGTTTTATTTATTTATTTTTTAATTTTTTTTTTTTATTAAATTTTTTTTTGAGATGGAGTCTCACTCTGTCGCCCAGGTTTGGGGTGCAATGGCCACTCCCGGGCCCCCGCAGCCTCGACCGCTGGGCTCCAGCGATCCTTCCGCCTCAGCCTTCCAAGTAGCTGGAACTACAGGCGCACGCTACCTCCCCCGGGTAATTTTTTGATTTATTGTAGAGATGAGGTCTCACCTGCCCAGGTGGGTCTCGAACCCCCAGGTTTAGGCATTTCCCCTCACCTCCGGCCCCCCAAAGGCAGGGATTACAGGTGAGCCTCCGAGCCTGGCTGGATTTTTTTTTTGACTCACCGAAAGAATTCTCTTTTGAAATGCTGATTGGCAGAGGGACTTCAGCATCTTTGGTTTGGTGCATGCATATGTGTGGGTTTTTCTTTTCTTTTCCTTTTTTCTTTTTTTAAAAATTTTAATTTTTTTTTTTAAAAAAAATTTTTTCTGTGCCCAGCAATGCAAGGCCCTTCCTTTTAAAAACAGCTTTCGGGTTTGGGTTCCAATAAATTAAAATTTTTTCAACCCCAAAACCCATTTTTTATTTTTTGTTGGAAAAAAAGGGGCCTGCCCGGCCCGGGGTTTTGATGTGTGGGTGTGGTTTTCGTGGGGGGATTAAAGGGGGGGAATGACCCGGTTTTTTTTTATTTTGGGCCGTGTAAAAATTGTTTTTTAAATTTTTAAGTGTGGTCAAAATTTTTAAAAGCCCGGTTTTGGGGGCTAAAATTAAAAGTTTAACCCAAACCCCTTTTTGTCCAAAAAGTAATTACCGAGGGTTTCGTTGGGGGTTTGTTTTGGGGATTTTTTTTGTTGTGGGGTTTTAGGGGGGGAATTTACCCAAATTTTTAGGGGAAGTGAAAAAGTTTTTTTTTAATTTCAAAAATTTTCAAAAAGTGGGGTCCCCCTTTTTAACCATTTGTAAAAAAATTTTCCCATTTTGGGGAAGGGTTCTCTGGGTTTTTTTGATTGTTAAAAATTTTTAAAATTTCCCCTTTTTCCCCCGGGAAGAATGACAAAATTTTTTAAATTTCCCAAAAATTTCCTCTGGGGGAGGACCCCTTTAATTTTTTGGGAATGTTTTTTTTTGAAAGGGTTTAAAAGTAAATTTCCTTCCGTTTAAAGTTACCCGGGGAAGGGGTTTTCCTGGAAGTTGGGGGAAAACATTATTAGTTTTTAGGTTTTTAAAAGAATTTAAGTAGTTTGGTTGTGAAGGGTTTTTTGGAAAAATGCATTTTTCAGTTTTCCTTGGAGGGGGGCAAATCTTTAAAATTTTGGTTTTTCAGTATTTTTATTTTGGTGTTTTGAAATTTAAAAATTTAAATTTTTAAATTTAAAAATTTTTTAAAGTAATTTTTCATAAACTTGCAAAAACTGCCTGCAGAGATTTATTAATAAAAAATATCCTGATGGAATTTAAAGTGATCAAGGAGTATATATTACTCTTTTTTCAAGTACTATTTTTATTCGATGTAATGTTGCATTTGATCTAGTTATTATGTGTCTGTAATGATATAATTTGATATTTCTCTTTTTTTGAGTTGGAGTCTCACTCTGTTGTCCAAAACTGGAAATTTGTGCCATGCTCCCACCCCCCGCAGCCTCCACCTGCCGGGTTTCGGGATCCTTCCACATCAGCCTTCCAAGTAGCGGGGAAATACAGGTGTTTGCGACCTCGCTTGGGTTTTTTTTAATTTTTTGGTTTGTTTTTTGAGTTATTGTAGAGAGGAGGACTCGCCAATATGCCTGGGCGGGTCTCGAACCTGTGGGCTCAGGCAATCCTTGGGCCTCACCCTTCCCCAAAATTTCTGAGATTACAGGCTCAGCCACCGAGCCCGGCCAATTTATATCTCTAAGGCCCTTTTTGGGTAAAAATTTAATTTTTCCTCCTGTAAAGTTATTTGATGGGAAATGAGGCAAAGGAGTCATCAACAAAAAGAATAAATGGTAGACCAGTTGTCACTATTTTTACCACACATAGTGAACTAGTAGTGATGGTAATTTTTCAATTTGGTGCGAGTTATTTTTCTCTTGGTAGTTGCACAAAAGTGTGTGTTAAAATGTGTCAGTTGATGCAAAATGGTATGTGAAATAGCAGGTTATTATGCTGGAAATATCATTTACAGAAATCTGTGATGTGTAAAAGAGGATCATGATAAATCACTTGTGTAAAGAATGAAGAAATTGATCCATTTGAGTAATAATGGCCTGTTATTCCTGTTTTCTTTTTGATTACATGAATGCAAATGGCCTTGAACTCTTCCAAACTTGCATGATAAAATCGTTTTATTTCAACAACTGATAGTTTTACTTTAAAGTCAATTACAAATAGATATTTTAGAGAATTTCTGTGATAAGATACTGTTTTTTATATGTTACAAGGTTTTTGCTGATTTTGTTTCTTTTGTTAAGTACTTTTAACGTTTTCTACCTAACATGTTAAGCCAGGTGTCTGATTTTAAGGGTAAATGGTAACAATGGAATGAAACTATGCAACTCAAAATTGTTTTTTTTTACTATGTGAACAAGAGAGGAAGAGTATTCTAATTCATACAGATTATAAAGGGATATCTTTTCTGTTGGAGTGAGAGACAGAGAGAGAGAGGGTGTGTGTTTTAGTGTGATTTTCTTGAAAGAAAAACATCAGGCGAGAGGATATGCAAAATAAATATTTTGAAGGGTGACCAAAAGCTTATGTTTAAGTGAGTTTTTCCTTTCTTTAAAAATATATACATATATAAATGTAGAAGGACAATTCTTTCTAGAGTAACTAAGAATTTCCAGTTGACAAAAGAATTTCTGTTTTCATTCTTAGTGAGAAAAATATGGTTTCCAAATCGGTAACCTCCGGTGGAAACACCAAGGATTTGCTTTAGATATAAATTCAGTTTCCCCAAAGGGGTCTCATTTTCCTCAAAGAGGCATGCAATTCTTGTGCTTGTTAGGCTTGCTTAGCGTACGTACGAAAGAGTGGTGGTATCGGTGGGTCCCGTGGCTCAGACTGTTAAAACCCCCGCCTTTGGGAGGCTGAGGTGAGTGAATTGCCTGAGCCCGCGGATTCGAAACCCCCTGGGCAGCGAGACCTCATCTCTACAATAAATCAAAAAATCAGCTGGGCGTGGTAGCCATGACTGTAATTCAGGCTACTTGGAAGGCTGAGGCAGGAGGATCGCTGGAGCCCAGCAGGTCGAGGCTGAGGTACCGGAAGCGGCCACTGCATTCCAGTCTGGGGACAGAGTGAGACTCCAACTGAAAAAAAAAAAAAAAGGTGGCATCATTTTCCTGAGTTTTCAGGAATGCAATGATAATTAACAGGCTGTCATTTTCAAACAGTATTAGGACATCATTCCCACCCCTTTTTTTTTTTTGTCCAGTGTCATTTGCAGAAATGTCAGCCTTTCGCCTCCTCCCCTCCCCCCCAGCCTTGTCAGTTGCAGTTGTTACTTAGTAATTGCCCTTTAAAATTTAATCTGCTCCCCCAAAACCCAAAAGCATTTTCATCTATTTTGTCTGCTCTTCTAAGGTTGTAGTGTCTCAGAGGATCCCACAATCACATGGAAGTATCTTCTGTCTTAATATATGGAGATCACAATGAGTATTAAAAAACAAAACTATAACATGTCGAACGGGAGATTTGACTTTAATTCTTTTGACTTTTCTCTAAGCATTTTACTCTGTTATATAAGTGCAGTTTAAACCATTGTGAAAGTTCTTCATGCTTCTTTGTGAAAAGGGGGGATTTGAAAGGGGTTTCTTTTACTGCACTAAGGGGTTTCTTTTACTGACTTAACACGGGAAAATACTGAACATATGTATATACTTATTTTAGGTTAATTCTTTTTTGACATGCAGGAATATTACTTTGAGAAGGGGATTTTTGATAGTTTTTTTTAATTTATTTTATAGGGAATGCTGCTTTGAAAATAATTGCCCTGTGGGTTAATTTGTTCCCTGAGTTTCCTTGTATTTTTTTTTTAAATTTCCCTTTCGATTTGTGTTGAGTCTCAGTGGCACCTGAAAATAAATCTAACAATTTTCATAACTTTGTGATTGGTAATATCGCTGATTTAGTTGCTTTAATTTTTGAGACATTCACACAGTAAATGAACATCGGTTTATTGGTTGGTTTTTCCTTTTACGTTTTATTTTAGGTATTTTCCCCTGAACTTTTGGGGGGGAAAATTTTTTTAATGGCAAATGTACCCCATTGTTTGGGAAAAAAACAGGAAAAAATCCTTGTGTGCCACAGCAGGATTACTGAAGGGTTTTTAGTAAATTGAAATGTGATAAAACTATTGTATTAAAAAACAGGGAGGAGGTTTAATTTAAATTTTAAAGGGAAACTGTGTGAATCTTTTGCATAGTGTCAAATTTTTTTGCTAATACATTCTAAATAAACTGTTAGGGTTCTGCAAATTTAAAATGAATTACTGGTTTGCTGCTAAAATGAAAACAATTTCTAATTGTTAACTTTCTGTTGCCCTTTTCTTTTGTCTTTGTATTTTAGAAATTATTTTTTCAGGAAATGACAAGCCTTGAGATGGGGGAAGGTGTTGGTACCGTTTTTAACGTTTTCTCCCTGTGCCAGTTGCATTATGATTTTAGGTAAAAATCAGGTATCCTTAGCAATTGAGAAAACATTTACTTGTGATTTGAGGTCAGCCCAAAGGTGCACATAAGCATAATGTTAGCAATTTTTTACCGGGGTCGCTAGCCTTTCTTATATAGTTTTGCAAATAGAGTTTTATTTTTTTATTTTTTTTTTTTATTTTTATTTTTCATTTATTTTTGAGATGGAGTCTCACTCTGTCGCCCAGACTGGAGTGCAGTGGCCACTCCCGGGGGACCGAGCCTTGACCTGCTGGGCTCCGGGGATCCTTCCGCCCAGCCTTCCAAGTAGCTGGGAAATACAGGGCACGCTACCTCCCCCCTAATTTTTTATTTATTGTAGAGATGAGGTCTCACCTGCCCAGGCGGGTCTTGAACCCCCAGGGTCAGGCAATCCACTCACCTTTGGGCCCCCCAAAGGCACGGGATTACAAGGGTGTGCCTCCGAGCCTGGTGGAGTTTTGTTTGACTCACCGAAAGAATGTCTCTATAGAAATGCTGATTGGCAGAGGGACTTCAGCATCTTTTGGGTTTTGGGGCATGCATATGTGTGGGTTTTTTTTTTCTTTTCCCTTTTCTTCTTTTAAAGGACAGCTGTAAGTGTAGTTTTTTTAAAAAGATATTTCTGTACATGTGCCTGGCAATGCAAGGCATTACATTTGAAACTCAGACTTTCAGGATTTGGGTTGCATAAATTAAATATTTATTCACCAACTTACCATCTGTTATCAGTTGGCCCAAAAAAAAGTCAATTTCAGGCACCGAGGGTATGTGACTGTGTGTGTTGTGTGTGTGTGTGTGTGTGTGTGTGTGTGTGTGTGTTAGGGGAATGCACCAGGAGGGGTTATTGGGTTGACCTTTTTAAAAAAATTTTTTTACTGTTTTAAGTGTGGTCATTTTTAAAAGCATTTTAGTAACTCCATTATGTTCAAGGGAGAACATTTGTCAAAAGAATTATCTGAGTTTGGTTGAAGGGCCTTGCCCTGGTATGTTTTTTTGAAATTTTTTAACAAAGGGAAATTTTTGATAATTGGCCCTATTCCCAGCGAAGAAGGGACAAAAATTCTTTTTTAATTTCAATACAGTTATCAGTAGCTGGAGGGCCAGGCCCCCTTTTCTTCATCTTGTAATTTCATATTGGGGAATGTTCTCATGTCGCCCCTTCTCTCTGATCCTGTTAATCGCTAAATTTCTCTCTCTTTTGAATGAATGAGCAGGTGATAGTGATTCTCCAATGAACTGCCTCTGGGAGAGGACACTTAGGTGTGGGGAATGTGTGAGAAGTTAAGAAAAGTGTTCAATGCCCGATTGAGTTACCCCTGAGGTTTTCCCGGAGTGGAAAACATTACTTACTGCTTGCTCAGTCTTTAACTCAGAATTGATAGTGGTTTTGCAAGTCTTCTGACATGCATTATTCAGATTCCTTGGAGTGGCAGTCAGTTATTATTTTGGTGTTTCAGTATATATTTTTTAAAAATGTGAGCAATGAATTGATTTGTAAATATTTTAATGTAATTATTCATAAACTTGCCAAATCTGCCTGCAGAGATTTATTAATAAATAATATCATCCTGTTGGAATTTAAAGTGATCAATCAGTTTATATTAATCTTCTTTCAAGTACAATGTTTTATTCGATATAATGTTGAATTTGATCTTTTTTTTTTTTTTTTTTTTTTTTGAGTTGGAGTCTCACTCTGTCGCCCAGACTGGAATGCAGTGGCCGCTTCCGGCCACCGCAGCCTCGACCTGCTGGGCTCCAGCGATCCTTCCGCCTCAGCCCTTTCCCAAATAGCCGGAATTCCCGGCATGCCTACCATGCCCGGCTGATTTTTTGATTTATTGTAGAGATGAGGTCTCGCTGCCCAGGCGGGTCTCGAACCCGCGGGCTCAGGCAATCCACTCACCTCAGCCTCCCAAAGGCGCGGGATTCAGGCTGAGCCACCGAGCCCGGGGTATTTGATCTAGTTATTATGTGTCTGTAATGATATAATTTGATATTTCTCTTTTTTTGAGTTGGAGTCTCACTCTGTTGTCCAGACTGGATGTATGCCATGCTCCCAACCACCGCAGCCTCCACCTGCCGGGTTTCGGCGATCCTTCCACATCAGCCTTCCAAGTAGCTGGAACTACAGGTGTGTGCGACCTCGCCTGGTTTTTATTAGTTTTTTTGGGTTTTTTTTTTTGAGTGATTGTAGAGAGGAGCACTCGCCAATATGCCTGGGCGGGTCTCGAACCTGTGGGCTCAGGCAATCCTCTGGCCTCACCCTCCCAAATTGCTGAGATTACAGGCTCAGCCACCGAGCCCGGCCCAATTTGATATCTCTAAGGCACTTTTTTGGGTTAAAAATTTAATTTTTCCTCCTGTAAAGTTTTTTGATGGGGAAAAGAGGCACCAGGAGTCATCAACACAAAAGAATAAATGGTAGACCAGTTGTCACTATTTTTACCACACATAGTGAACTAGTAGTGATGGTAATTTTTCAATTTGGTGCGAGTTATTTTTCTCTTGGTAGTTGCACAAAAGTGTGTGTTAAAATGTGTCAGTTGATGCAAAATGGTATGTGAAATAGCAGGTTATTATGCTGGAAATATCATTTACAGAAATCTGTGATGTGTAAAAGAGGATCATGATAAATCACTTGTGTAAAGAATGAAGAAATTGATCCATTTTAGAAAAAATGGCCTGTTATTCCTGTTTTCTTTTTGATTACATGAATGCAAATGGCCTTGAACTCTTCCAAACTTGCATGATAAAATCGTTTTATTTCAACAACTGATAGTTTTACTTTAAAGTCAATTACAAATGATATTTTAGAGAATTTCTGTGATATAGATACTGTTATTTTATATGTTTCAAGGTTTTTGCTGATTTTGTTTCTTTCGTTAAGGACTTTTAACGTTTTCTACCTAACATGTTAAGCCAGGTGTCTGATCTTAAGAGTAAAAGGTAACAATGGAATGAAACTATGCAACTCGATATGTTTTTTTTTCACTATGTGAACAAGAGAGGAAGAGTATTCTAATTCATACAGATTTTATATTTTTATAATGTATATCTTTGCTGTTGGAGTGAGAGACAGAGAGAGAGAGAGAGAGAGGGGGAGAGAAGAGTGTTAGTGTGATTTCTTGAAAGAGAAAACATCAGGCTAGAGGATATGCAAAATAGATATTTTGAAGTGTGACCAAAAGCTTATGTTTAGGTGTAGTTTTGCCTTTCTTTAAAAATATATACATATATAAATGTAGAAGGACAATTCTTTCTAGAGTAACTAAGAATTTCCAGTTGACAAAAGAATTTCTGTTTTCATTCTTAGTGAGAAAGAATATGGTTTCCAAATCGGTAACCTCTCGGTGGAAACACCAAGGATTTGCTTTAGATATAAATTCAGCTCCCAAGGAGTCTCATTTTCCTCAAAGAGGCTGCAATTCTTGTGCTTGTTAGGCTTGCTTAGCGTACGTACGAAAGAGCGGTGGTATCGGTGGGTTCCCGTGGCTCAGACTGTTAAAACCCCCGCCTTTGGGGGCTGAGGTGAGTGAATTGCCTGAGCCCGCGGATTCGAAACCCGCCTGGGCAGCGAGACCTCATCTCTACAATAAATCAAAAAATCAGCTGGGCGTGGTAGCGCATGACTGTAATTCAGGCTACTTTGGGGGCTGAGGCAGGAGGATCGCTGGAGCCCAGCAGGTCCAGGCTGAGGTAGCCGGAAGCGGCCACTGCATTCCAGTCTGGGGCCCGAGTGAGACTCCAACTGAAAAAAAAAAAAAAAAGGTGGCATCATTTGCCCGAGTTTTCAGGAATGCAATGATAATTAACAGGCTGTCATTTTCAAACAGTATTAGCACATCATTCCCCCCCCTTTTTTTTTTTGGGCCAGTGTCATTTGCAGAAATGTCAGCCTTTCGCCTCCTCCCCCCCCCACAGCCTTGTCAGTTGCAGTTGTTACTTAGTATATTGCCATTTAATATGGAGTCTGCTCCCAAACCAAATGCATTTTCATCTATTTTGTCTGCTCTTCTAAGGTTGTAGTGTCTCAGAGGATCCCACAATCACATGGAAGTGTCTTCTGTCTTAAAAATGGAGATCACAATGAGTATAAAAATCAAAACTATAACATGTCGAACGGGAGATTTGACTTTAATTCTTTTGACTTTTCTCTCAAGCATTTTACTCTGTTACTATAAGTGCAGTTGAAACCATTGTGAAAGTTCTTCATGCTTCTTTGTAAAAAGGGGGGGTTTGACAGGGCTTTGTTTTACTGCACTAAGGGGGTTTTTTTGGTACTGACTTAACACGGAACATACTGAACATATGTATTACTTATTTTAGGTTAATTCTTTTTTGACATGCAGGAATATTACTTTGAGAAGTGATTTTTGAGAGTTTCATTAATTTATTTTATAGGGAATGCTGCTTTGAAGATAATTGCCCTGTGGATTAATTTGTTCCCTGAGTTTCCTTGTATTGTTTTTTTTAAAATTCCCTTTCGATTTGTGTTGAGTCTCAGTGGCACCTGAAATTAAATCTAACAATTTTCTAACTTTGTGATTGGTAATATCGCTGATTTAGTTGCTTGAAGTTTAGAGACATTCACACAGTAAATAAAAATCGGTTTATTGGTTGGTTTTTCTTTCACGTTTTATTTTAGGTATTTCCAGGTGACCTTTGGGGGGGAAAATTTTTTTAATGGCAAATGTACCTCATTGTTGGAAGAAACCAGGCACAAATCCTTGTGTGCCACAGCAGGATTACTGAAGGTTTTCAGTAAATTGAAATGTGATAAAACATATTGTATCAAAAAACAGGGGGGAGGTTTATTAATTTAAGGAAATCTGTGTGAATCTTTTGCATAGTGTCGATTCTTTTGGGATAATACTTTCTAAGTAAACTGTTAGGGATTCTGCAAAGTAAAGCTGAATGGTACTGTTAGCTGCTAAAATGCAAAACAATTTCTAATTGTTAACTTACTGTTGCCTTGTCTTTTGTCTTTGTATTTTAGAAATTATTTTTTCAGGAGTGACAAGCCTTGAGATGGGAGAAGGGGTTGGTACCTTTTTAACGTTTTTTCCCTGTGCTAGTTGCATTATGATTTTAGGTAAAAATCAGGTATCCTTAGCAATTGAGAAAACGATGACTTGTGATTTGAGGTCAGCCCAAAGGTGCACATAAGCATAATGTTAGCAATGTTTACGGGGTCGCTAGCCTTGCTTATATAGTTTTGCAAATAGGTTTTATTTATTTTTTTTTTTTTTTATTTTTATTTGTTCATTTATTTTTGAGATGGAGTCTCACTTTGTCGCCCAGACTGGAGTGCAGTGGCCACTCCCGACCCCCGCAGCCTCGACCTGCTGGGCTCCGGCGATCCTTCCGCCTCAGCCTTCCACGTAGCTGGAACTACAGGCGCACGCTACCTCGCCCGGCTAATTTTTTTATTTATTGTAGAATGAGGTCTCACCTGCCCAGGCGGGTCTCGAACCCCCAGGCTCAGGCAATCCACTCACCTCCGCCTCCCAAAGGCACGGGATTACAAGCTGTGCCTCCGAGCCTGGCTGGAGTTTATGTTTGCCCCACCGAAAGAATGTCTCTATAGAAATGCTGATTGGCAGAGGGACTTCAGCATCTTTGGTTTTGGGGCATGCATATGTGTGGGTTTTTCTTTTCTTTTCATTTTCTTCTTTTAAAGGACAGCTGTAAGTGTAGTTTTTTAAAAAGATATTTCTGTACACTGTGCCTCGGCAATGCAAGGCATTACATTTGAAACTCAGACTTTCAGGATTTGGGTTGCATAAATTAAATATTTATTCACCAACTTACCATCTGTTATCAGTTGGCCAAAAGAAAGTCAACTGCAGGCACCCAGGGTATGTGACTTTTTTGTGTGTGTGTGTGTGGGGTGTGTGTGTGTGTGTGTGTGTGTTGAGGGCGAATGCACCAGGATGTTATTTGGGGTTTACTTTGTAACGATTGTTTTACTGTTTTAAGTGTGGTCATTTTTAAAAGCATTTGAGTAACTCCATTATGTTCAGGCAGAACATTTGTCAAAAGCAATTATCTGAGTTTGGTTGAAGGGCCTTGCCCTGGTATGTTTTTGAATTCTAGCAAGGAGTTTTTGATAATTGGCTAGCAAGGAATTTTTGATAATTGGCCCTATTACCCAGCGAAGAAGGGGCCCAAAATTCTTTTTTTAAATTTTAATACAGTTATCAGTAGCTGGAGTGGCCAGGCCCCCTTTTCTTCATCTTGTAATTTCATATTGGGGAATGTTCTCATGTCGCCCCTTTTTCTCTGATCCTGTTAATCGCTAAATTTCTCTCTCTGTGAATGAATGAGCAGGTGATAGTGATTCTCCAATGAACTGCCTCTGGGAGAGGACACTTAGGTGTGGAGAATGTGTGAGAAGTTAAGAAGTAAGTGTTCAATGTCAGATTGACGTTACCACTGAGGTTTCCCGGAGTGGAATACATGACTTACTGCTTGCTCAGTCTTTAACTCAGGGTTGAGTAGTGGTGTGCAAGTCTTCTGACATGCATTATTCAGATTCCTTGGAGTGGCAGTCAGTTATTATTTTGGTGTTTCAGTATTAAATTTTTAAAAATGTGAGCAATGAATTGATTTGTAAATATTTTAATGTAATTATTCATAAACTTGCCAAATCTGCCTGCAGAGATTTATTAATAAATAATATCATCCTGTTGGAATTTAAAGTGATCAATCAGTTTATATTAATCTTCTTTCAAGTACAATGTTTTATTCGATATAAAGTTGAATTTGATCTATTTTTTTTGGGTTTTTTTTTTTTTTTTAGTTGGAGTCTCACTCTGTCGCCCAGACTGGAATGCAGTGGCCGCTTCCGGCCACCGCAGCCTCGACCTGCTGGGCTCCAGCGATCCTTCCGCCTCAGCCTTCCAAGTAGCCGGAATTACAGGCATGCACTACCATGCCCGGGTGATTTTTTGATTTATTGTAGAGATGAGGTCTCGCTGCCCAGGCGGGTCTCGAACCCGCGGGCTCAGGCAATCCACTCACCTCAGCCTCCCAAAGGCGCGGGATTCCCGGCTGAGCCACCGAGCCCCGGGGTATTTGATCTAGTTATTATGTGTCTGTAATGATATAATTTGATATTTCTCTTTTTTTGAGTTGGAGTCTCACTCTGTTGTCCAGACTGGATGTATGCCATGCTCCCAACCACCGCAGCCTCCACCTGCCGGGTTTCGGCGATCCTTCCACATCAGCCTTCCAAGTAGCTGGAACTACAGGTGTGTGCGACCTCGCCTGGTTTTTATTAGTTTTTTGGTTTGTTTTTTTTAGTGATTGTTGAGAGGAGCACTCGCCAATATCCTGGGCGGGTCTCGAACCTGTGGGCTCAGGCAATCCTCTGGCCTCACCCTCCCAAATTGCTGAGATTACAGGCTCAGCCACCGAGCCCGGGCCCAATTTGATATCTCTAAGGCACTTTTTTGGGGGTTTAAAAAATTTTAATTTTTTCCCCCTGTAAAGGGTTTTTTGATGGGAAATGAGGCACCAGGAGTCATCAAACACAAAAGGGAAAAAATGGTAGACCAGTTGTCACTATTTTTACCACACATAGTGAACTAGTAGTGATGGTAATTTTTCAATTTGGTGCGAGTTATTTTTCTCTTGGTAGTTGCACAAAAGTGTGTGTTAAAATGTGTCAGTTGATGCAAAATGGTATGTGAAATAGCAGGTTATTAAGCTGGGAAAAACCCTTTACAGAAATCTGTGATGTGTAAAAGAGGATCATGATAAATCACTTGTGTAAAGAATGAAGAAATTGAACCATTTGAGTAATAATGGCCCCCGTTTTTCTTTTTTCTTTTTGATTTAAAGAATGCAAATGGCCTTGAACTCTTCCAAACTTGCATGATAAAATCGTTTTATTTCAACAACTGATAGTTTTACTTTAAAGTCAATTACAAAAGATATTTTAGAGAATTTCTGTGATATAGATACTGTTATTTTATATGTTACAAGGTTTTTGCTGATTTTGTTTCTTTCTTAAGGGCTTTTAACGTTTTTCTACCTAACATGTTAAGCCAGGTGTCTGATCTTAAGAGTAAAAGGTAACAATGGAATGAAACTATGCAAATCGATATGTGTTTTTTTCATATGTGAACAAGAGAGGAAGAGTATTCTAATTCATACAGATTTATATTTTTTTTATAAATTTTCTTTGGGTTGGGAAAAGGGGAGAGAGAGAGAGAGAGGGGTGTTAGTGTGATTTTTTTGAAAGGGAAAACATCAGGGAGAGGATATGCAAAATAGATATTTTGAAGTGGGACCAAAAGCTTATGTTTAAGGGGTAGTTTTCCTTTCTTTAAAAAAAATAAATATAAATGTAGAAGGACAATTCTTTCAGAGTAACTAAGAATTTCCAGTTGACAAAAGAATTTCTGTTTTCATTCTTAGTGAGAAAGAATAGGTTTCCAAATCGGTAACCTCTCGGGGGAAACACCAAGGATTTTTTTTAGATATAAATTCAGCTCCCAAGGAGTCTCATTTTCCTCAAAGAGGCTGCAATTCTTGTGCTTGTTAGGCTTGCTTAGCGTACGTACGAAAGAGGGTGGTATCGGTGGGTCCAGGGCTCAGACTGTTTAAAACCCCCGCCTTTGGGAGGCTGAGGTGAGTGAATTGCCTGAGCCCGCGGATTCGAAACCCGCCTGGGCAGCGAGACCTCATCTCTACAATAAATCAAAAAATCAGCTGGGCGTGGTAGCGCATGATTTTAATTCCTACTTGGAAGGCTGAGGCAGGAGGATCCTGGAGCCCAGCAGGTTTAGGGAGGTTTGCCGGGAAACGGCCACTGCATTCCAGTCTGGGCGCCAGAGTGAGACTCCAAAATGAAAAAAAAAAAAGAAAGGTGGCATCATTTGCCTGAGTTTTCAGGAATGCAATGATAATTAACAGGCTGTCATTTTCAAACAGTATTAGCACATCATTTCCCCCCCCTTTTTTTTTTTGGGCCAGTGTCATTTGCAGAAATGTCAGCCTTTCGCCCCCCCCCCCTCCCCCCAGCCTTGTCAGTTGCAGTTGTTACTTAGTATATTGCCATTTTATATGGAGTCTGCTCCCAAACCAAATGCATTTTCATCTATTTTGTCTGCTCTTCTAAGGTTGTAGTGTCTCAGAGGATCCCACAATCACATGGAAGTGTCTTCTGTCTTAATATATGGAGATCACAATGAGTATAAAAATCAAAACTATAACATGTCAAAAGGGGGATTTGACTTTAATTCTTTTGACTTTTCTCTCAAGCATTTTACTCTGTTACTATAAGTGCAGTTGAAACCATTGTGAAAGTTCTTCATGCTTCTTTGTAAAAAATGGGGATTTGACAGGGCTTTTTTTACTGCACTAAGGGGGTTTTTTTGGTACTGACTTAAACGGAACATACTGAACATATGTATATACTTATTTTAGGTTAATTCTTTTTTGACATGCAGGAATATTACTTTGAGAAGTGATTTTTGAGAGTTTCATTTAAATTTTTTTTATGGGGAAAGCTGCTTTGAAGATAATTGCCCTGTGGATTAATTTGTTCCCTGAGTTTCCTTGTATTGTTTTTTATTCCTTACGATTTGTGTTGAGTCTCCGTGGCACCTGAACATAAATCTAACAATTTTGATAACTTTGTGATTGGTAATATCGCTGATTTAGTTGCTTGAAGTTTAGAGACATTCACACAGTAAATGAACATCGGTTTATTGGTTGGTTTTTCTTTCACGTTTTATTTTAGGTATTTCCAGGTGACCCTTTGGGGGGGAAAATTTTTTTAATGGCAAATGTACCTCATTGTTGGAAGAAACCAGGCACAAATCCTTGTGTGCCACAGCAGGATTACTGAAGGTTTTCAGTAAATTGAAATGTGATGAAACATATTGTATCAAAAATCAGGGAGGAGTTTTATTAATTTAAGGAAATCTGTGTGAATCTTTTGCATATTGTCAATTCTTTTGCATAATACATTTTTTTTTTTTCAGTTGGAGTCTCACTCTGTCGCCCAGACTGGAATGCAGTGGCCACTCCCGGCCACCGCAGCCTCGACCTGCTGGGCTCCGGCGATCCTTCCGCGTCAGCCTTCCAAGTAGCTCGAACTGCAGGCGCAAGCTACCTCACCCGGCTAATTTTTTGATTTATTGTAGAGATGAGGTCCTCTGTAGCCGGTTAGTTGACTTTCTATCTAGCCGGTTAGTTGACTGGCTATCTATGCGGTTAGTTGACTGGCCGTCTAGCCGGGTTTGTTGACTGGGGTAATTTTCCGGGTTTTTTTTACTGGCTAATACCCGGGTTTTTTTTAATGGCTTTCCCATCGGTTAGTTGAATGCTTTCCCAGCTTTTTGTTGGGGTTTTCTACCAGCTTTTTAGTTGGGGTGGCTATTAAACCGGTTAGTTGATTTATTAGCCCTTAGTTAATTTTAGGGTTTTTTCGGTTTTTTTTCCGGGTTTTTTTCCGGGTTTTTGCCGGTTTACCTTTGACTGGCCCATCAGCCGTTAGTTACTGGCCCATCAGCCGGGTTTGTTGACTGGCTATCTAGCCCGGGTTTGTTGACTGGCTTCTAGGGTTAGTTGACTGGCCCTTTTAGCCCGGGTTTGTTTAATGGGTATTTAGGGTTAGTTTAATGGTTTTTTACCCGGGTTTTTTGACTGGTTATTACGGTTATTTTAATGGTTATTATTGGGTTTGTTGAATGGGTTTTTACGGTTATTTTAATTTTTATTAGCCGGTTATTTTAATTGGTTTTTAACCCCGGGTTTGTTGAATTTCTATTTTCCGGTTAGTTGAATGGCTACCTTACCATTAGTTGACTGGCTATTGCCATTTGTTGACTGGCCCCAGGTGGGTTTTGACTGGCAAACCCAGGTGGTTTTGGCTGGCTATCTTTTGTTGGTTCATTATGGGGTTTTTCATAGATGGTTATTTGAATGTCTGCCTAGCCGGTTCCTTGACTGGCTACCTAGATGGTTGGTTGACTGGCTACCTAGCCGGTTGGTTACTGGCTAGTTAGCCAGTAAGTCGACTGGCTACCTAGCCGGGTTTGTTAACTCGGTAGTTAGCCAATTAGTTGACTGGCTACCTAGCCACTGAGTTGACTTGCTAGTTAGCCAGTTATTGACTGGATATCTAGCCGGTTAATTGATGGCTACTTAGCCGGGTTTGTTTACTGTGTTACTACTTGGTTAGTTGACTGACTAGTTAGTCCGTTGGTTGACTGGCTACCTAGCCATTTAATTGACTATTAGTTAGCCTGTTAGTTGACTGGTTACATAGCCCGGGTTTGTTGACTAGCTAGTTAGCTGGTTAGTTGACTGGCTACCTAGCCGGGTTTGTTGATTGGCTACCAAGCTTGTTAGTTGACTCGCTACTTAACCGGTTACCTGACTGACTACCTATCCAGTTCATCGACTGGCTAGTCAGTCGGTTAGTTGACTGTCTACCTAGGCGGTTCGTTGACTGGGTATTCAGACGGTTAGTTGACTGGCTACCTAGCCAGTTCGTCGACTGGCTATTCAGCCAGTTAGTCGATTGGCTACCCAAGCGGTTCGTCGACTGGCTACCTTGCAGGATAATGGACTGTCTACCTAGCTGGTTCATCTACTGGCTATCTAGCTGGCTAGTTAAGTGGCTACTCAGCCGGTTAATGACTGGCTACCTAGCCGGTTAGTCGACTGGCTATTCAGTCGGTTTGTCGACTAGGTACCTAGCCGGTTGGTTGACTGCTTAGTCAGCCAGTTAGTAAACTGGCCCCACCTTTGCCGGTTAGTCAACTGGCTAACTGTAGCCAAGGTTTTATTCGGGAAATGGCTTACCTTTAGGTACCTTTGGGTTTGTTGACTGGCTACCTAGCCAGTTAGTCAACTGGCTATCTAGCCAGTTAATTGACTGTCTACCTAGTCAGAAAGTTGACTGGCTATCTAGCTGGTTAGTCATCTGCCTATCTAGCCGGTTAGATGACAGGCTATCTAGCCGGTTATTTGACTGGCTGTCTAGCTGGTAACTTGACTGGCTATCTAGCCCGTTAGTTGACTGCCTATCTAGCTGTTAGTTGACTGGCTATCTAGCCATTTAGTTGACTGGCTATTCTTTTTGCCTGTTAGTTGACTGGCTATCTAGCCATTTAGTTGACTGGCTACCTAGCCAGTTAGATGACTGGCTATCTAGCCACTTAGTTGACTGGCTATGTAGCCGGTTAGTTGACTGTCTATCTAGATGGTTAGTGGACTGGTTAGTTATCTGGTTATTTGACTTGTTAGTTAGCCGGTTAGTTGACTGGCTAGTCAGCCGGTTATTTGCCTGGCTACGTAGCCAGTTCTTCGACTGTCTAGTCAGCCGGTTAGATGACTGGCTACTTAGCTGGTTCGTTGACTGGCTAGTCAGCTGGTGAGTTGACT
The DNA here is from genome assembly GCA_027257055.1 of Cephalopachus bancanus. Classification (NCBI taxonomy): domain Eukaryota; kingdom Metazoa; phylum Chordata; class Mammalia; order Primates; family Tarsiidae; genus Cephalopachus; species Cephalopachus bancanus. Next base: position 44,397 of record JAPVLO010001938.1, read on the forward strand.
GGCTACCCTGCTGGTTGATCGACTGGCTAGTCAGCCAGTTAGTTGACTGTCTACCTAGCCGGTTCATCGACTGGCTAGTCAGTTGGTTTGTCGACTGGCTACCTAGCTGGTTAGTTGTCTGGCTACCTAGCCAGTTCGTCGACTGCCTATTCAGCGAGTTAGTCGACTGGCTACCTAACTGGTTCGTCGACTGGCTACCTAGCCGTTTAGTCAACTGGTTACCTAGATGGTTCGTCAACTCTCTACCTAGCTGTTTAGTTGACTGTCTAGTCAGCCGGTTAGTCGACTAGCTAGTCAGCCGGTTAGTCAACTTGCTACCTAGCCGGTTAGTCGAGTAGCTAGTCAGCCGGTTAGTTGATGGGCTACATAGCTGGTTACTCGAAGTGCTAGGCAGCCGGTTATTCGACTGGCTAATCAGTCGGTTAGTCGACTTCCTAGTCAGCCAGTTAGTCGACTGGCTACCTAACTGTTTAGTTGACTGGCTCCTATCCTGTTAGTCAACTGTCTACCTAGCTGGTTAGTCGACTGGCTCTCTAGCCAGTTAGTCGACTGGCTACCTAGCTGGTTAGTTGACTGGCAACCTAGCCGGTTAGTTGACTGCCTATCTAGCCGGTTAGTTGACTGGCTATCTAGCCTGTTAGTTGACTGGCTATCTAGCCGGTTAGTTGACTGGCTGTCTTGCCGCTTAGTTGATTCTGTATCTAGCCAGTTAGTTGATTGGCTACCTAGTCAGTTAGTTGACCAGCAACCTAGCTGGTTAGTTGACTGGATTTCTAGCCGGTTAGTTGACTGGCTACTTAGCCAGTTAGTTGACTGGCTATTAAGCTGGTTAGCTGACTGGCTATCTAGCAGCTTAATTGACTGGCTATCTAGCCAGTTAGTTGACTGGTTAGTTATTCGGTTATTTGACTGGTTAGTTAGCCAGTTAGTTGATTGGCTATGTAGTTGGTTTGCTGACTGGTTAATTAGCCAGTTAGTTGACTGGCTATCTAGCCGGTTAGTTGACTTGTTAGTTACAAGGTTAGTTGACTGTCTACCTAGCTGGTTAGTTGACTGGCTACCTAGACGGTTAGTTTAATGGCTAGTTATACGGTTAATTGACTGACTACCTAGCCGGTTAGTTGACTGAATAGTTAGCCGGTTAATTGACAGGCTACCTAGCCGGTTAGTTGACTGACTAGTTAGCCAGTTACTTGACTGGCTACCTAGTCGTTTATTTGACTGGCTATCTAGCCTGTTAGATGACTAGCTAGGTAGCCATTTAGTTGACTGGCTACCTTCCCGGTTCGTTGACTGGCTACCTAGCCAGTTAGTTGACTGGCTATCTACTTGGTTCATTGACTGGCTACCTAGCCGGTTTGTTGACTGGTTATCTAGACTGTTAGTTGACTGGCTACCTAGTCGGTTATTTGACTGCCTTCCTAGCCAGTTAGTTGACTGGCTATATAGCGGTTAGTGACTGGCTAACTAGCCGGTTAGTTGACTGGCTAGTTAGCCGGTTATTTGACTGGCTACATTGCCAGTTAGTTGACTGTCTAGTTAGCCAGTTAGTTGACTGGCTACATAGCAGGTTAGTTGACTGGCTACCTAGCCCATTAGGTGACTGGATAGGTAGCCGGTTAGTTGACTGGCTACATAGCCGGTTCCTTGACTGGCTACGTAGCCGGTTGGTTGACTGGCTACATAGCCTGTTCCTTGGCTGGCTATGTAGCCGGTTGGTTGACTGGCTACCTAGCCTGTTCGTCGACTGGCTAGTCAGACAGTTAGTTGACTGGCTACCTAGCCGGTTCGTCGACTGTCTAGTCAGTCGGTTAGTTGACTGGCTACCTAGCCGGTTCGTCTACTGGCTAGTCAGCCAGTTAGTTGCCTGGCTATTTTTCCAGTTCATCGACTGGCTAGAGAGCCGGTTAGTTGACTGGCTTCTTAGCTGGTTCGTTGACTGCATAGTCAGCCAGTTAGGTGACTGGCTACCTTGCCGGTTCTTCGACTGTCTTGTTAGCCGGTTAGTTGACTGGCTACCTAGCTTTGGGTTTATCGACTGGCTAGTCAGCCGTTTAGTTGACTGGCTACCTAGCCAGTTTGTCGACTACCCTATTGAGCCGGTTAGTAGACTGGCTACATAGCCAGTTCATCAACTGGCTACCTAGCTGGTTAGTCGACTGGTTGCTAGCAGGTTCGTCGACTGGCTACCTAGCTGGTTTGTAGACTGTCTAGTATGCCAGTTCACCGACTGGCTACCTAGTCGGTCAGTTGCTGGCTAGTCAGCCGCTTAGTCGACTAGCTACCTATTCGGTTATTGGGCTGGCTAGTCAGCCGGTTAGTCGACTTGCTAAATTGCCAGTTAGTCGATGTGCTAATAAGCTGGTTATTCGACTGGCTAGTCATTCGATTATTCGACTGACTCGTGAGATGGTTAGTCGACTGTGTAACTAGCCGGTTATTCAACTGGCTACCTAGCCTGTTAGTCGACTGACTATCTAGCCTGTTAGTCGACTGGCTACATAGCCGGTTTGTCGACTGCCTATTGAGCCGCTTAGTAGCCTGGCTACCTAGCCGGTTAGTCGACTGGCTATCTATCCGGTTAGTCGACTGTCTACCTAGCCGGTTAGTCGACTGGCTATCTAGCTGGTTAGTCAACTGCCTATCTAGTCGGTTAGTTGACTGCCTATCTAGCCGGTGAGTTGACTGCCTCTCTAGCCCATGAGTTGATGGGCTACCTAGTTGGTTAGTTGACTGGCTACCTAGCCGGTTAGTTGACTGGCTACCTAGCGGGTTAGTTGACTAGCTATCTAGCAGGTTAGTTATCTATCTAGTCACTTAGTTGACTGTGTATCTAGCCTGTTAGTTGACTCTCTATCTAGCCGGTTAGTTGACTGGTAAGTTATCGGGTTATTTGACTGTTTAGTTAGCCGGTTAGTTGACTGGCTATATAGCCGGTTAGTTGAGTGGTTAGTTAGATGAATAGTTGACTGGCTTTCTAGCCGGTTAGTTGACTTGTTAGTTAGACGGTTAGTTGACTGGCTACCTCCCCGGTTAGTTGACTGGCTAGTTACCCGGTTAGTTGACTGGCTACCTAACTGGTTAGTTGACTGGCTAGTTAGCTGGTTAGTTGACTGGCTACCTAGTCATTTAGTTTAATGGCTAGTTAGCCGGTTATTTCACTGGGTATCTTGCTGGTTACTTGACTGGCTATCTAGCCTGTTAGTGGACTGGCTATTTAGCCAGTGTGTTGACTGGCTAGTTAGCTGGTTAGTTGACTGGCTATCTAGGCGTTTACTTGCCTGGCTATCTAGCCGGTTAGTTGACTCTCTATGTAGCTGGTTAGTTGCTTGCCTGTCTAGCTGGTGAGTTGACTCTATATCTACGCAGTTAGTTGACTGGCTATTTAGCCAGTGAGTTGATTGGCTACCTAGGCAGTTAGTTGACTGGCTACCTAGCCAGTTAGTTGAATGGCTACCTAGCCTGTTAGTTGACTAGCTAGTTAGCCGGTTAGTTTACTGGCTACCTAGCCGGTTAGTTAACTTGATAGTTAGCCAGTTAGTTGACAGGCTACATAGCTGGTTAGTTGACTGCCTAGTTAGCCGGTTAGTTGACTGGCTAGTTAGCCGGTTAGTTTACTGGCTACCTAGAGGATTAGTTGACTGGCTATTTAGCTGGTTAGTTGACTGGCTACCTAGCCGGTTATTGACTGGCTAGTTAGCTAGTTATTTGACTGGATACCTTGCCGGGTAGTTGACTGTCTAGTTAGTCGGTGAGTTGACTGGCTACATAGCCGGTTAGTTGACTGCCTAACTAGCCCATTAGTTGACTGGCTAGTTAGCCTGTTAGTTTACTGGCTACCGAGCTGGTTCGTTCACTGGCTACCTAGCCAGTTAGTTGACTGGCTAACTACCCGGTTCGTTGAATGCCTAGCTAGCCAGCTAGTTGACTGGCTACCTAGCTGGTTCTTTGACTTGCTAGTTAGACAGTTAGTTCACTGGCTAGTAAGACGGTTTGTTGACTGGCTTATTAGACGGTTAGTTGACAGGTTTGCTAGCCGGTTAGTTGACTGGCTAGTTAGCCGTTTAGTTGACTTGCTTGTTAGCCAGTTATTTGACTGGCTAGTTAGCTGGTTAGTTGACTTGTAAGTTAGCCGGGTAGTTGATTGCCTAATTAGCCGGTTAGTTGACTGGTTAGTTAGCTGGTTAGTTGACTGCTTATCTAGCTGGTTAGTTGACGGGCTAGCTAGCCCGTTAGCTGACTGGCTAGTTAGCCGGTTAGTTGAATGCCTATCTAGCCGGTTATTTGATTGGTTACCTAGCCGGTTAGTTGACTGGCTACCTAGCCTGTTAATTGACTGGTTAGTTAGCCGGTTAGTTGACTGGGTAGTTATCCTGTTAGTTAACTGGCTATCTAGCCAGTTAGTTGACTGCCTATCTAGCCGGTTAGTTGACTGGCTACCTAGCTGGTTAGTTGACTGGCTATCTCGCCGGTTAGTTGGTTGACTATCTAGCTGGTTAGTTGCCTGGCTACCTAGCTGGTTTTTTGACTGGCTAGTTAACCGGTTAGTTGACTGGCTATCTAGCTGGGTATTTGACTGGCTATCTAGCCAGTTAGTTGACTGGATAGTTAGCCGGTTAGTTGACTGGCTATCTAGCTGGTAACTTGAATGTCTAACTTGCCGGTTAGTTGATTGGCTATCTGGCCAGTTACTTGCTTGCGTGTATAGCCGGTTAGTTGACTGCCTCTCTACCCGCTTAGTTGACTGGATAGTTAGCCGGTTAGTTGATTGGCTATCTAGCCGGTTTGTTGACTGCCTATCTTGCCGCTTAGTTGACTGGCTCTCTAGCCGGTTACTTGACTGGATATCTAGCTGGTTAGTTGACTGGCTATATAGCCGGTTAGTTGACTGGCTACATAGCCAGTTACTTGACTGGCTAGGTAGCCAGTTAGTTGACTGGCTACCTAGCCTGTTATTTGGCTGGCTATGTAGCCAGTTAGTTGACTGGCTGACTAGCCTGTTCGTTGACTGACTACCTAGCCAGTTAGTTAACTGGCTACCTAGCCGGTTAGTTTACTGGGTAATTAGCCAGTTAGTTGATTGGCTAGTTAGCCGGTTAGTTGACTGGCTATCTAGATGTTTAGTTGACTGGCTATCTAGCCTGTTACTTGACTGGCTAGTTAGACTGTTTGTTGACTGGCTACCTAGCCGGATAATTGACAGGCTATTTAGCCGGTTAATTGACTGGCTACATAACTGGTTAGTTGACGAGCTAGTTAGCCGCTTAGTTGACTGGCTACCTATCCGGTTAGTTGACTATGACCTGGCCGGTTTGTGGACTGGCTAGTTAGCCGGTTAGTTGACTGCCTAGTTAGACGGTTCATTGACTGACTTGTTAGCTGGTTAGTTGACTTGCTAGTTAGCCCAATAGATGACTGTCTAGTTAGCCGGTTAGTGGACTGCCTAGTTAGCCGGTTCATTGACTTGCTAGTTACTGGTTACTTGACTGGTTGGTTAGATTGTTATTTGACTGGCTAGTCAGTTGGTTAGATGCCTGGATAGTTAGCCGGTTAGCTGACTGGCTACCTAGCCAGTTAGTTGACTGGCGACATAGCCAGTTATTTGACTGGCTACCTAACCTGTTAGATGACTAGCTAGGTAGCCAGGTAGTTGATGGGCTACCTAGCCGGTTCATTGACTGGCTACCTAGCCGGTAGTTGACTGACTAGTTAGCCGGTTAGATGACTGGCTACCTAGCAGGTTAATTGATTGGCCAGGTAGCCGATAAGTTGACTGGCTACCTAGCAGGTTAGTAGATTGGCTATCTAGACGGTTCTTTGACTGGCTACATAGCAGGTTATTTGACTGGCTATCTAGCCTCTTCCTTGACTGGATACCTAGCCGATTGGTTGACTGACTACCTAGCAGGTTCGTTGACTGGCTAGTTAGTCAGTTAGTCAACTGACTACCTAGCCGGTTAGTTGACTGGGTAGATAGCCGGTTAGTTGACTGGCTACCTATCCGGTCAGTAGACTTGGTAGTTAACAGTTTATTGACTGGCTATCTAGCCGGTTAATTGACTGGCTAGTTACCCGGTTAGTTAACTATGTTCCTAGTCGGTTAGTAACTGACTAGTTAGCCGGTTGGTTGACTCGCTACCTAGCCATTTAATTGACTGGTTATTTAACCGGTTTGTTGACTGGCTACCTAGCCGGTTAGTTGACTGGCTACCTAGCCGGTTAGTTTTACTTTGGGTACCTAGCCTGTTAGTTGACTGGCTATGTAGCCAGTTAGTTGACTGGCTACCTAGCTGGCTGATCGACTGGCTAGTCAGCCGGTTAGTTGACTGGCTACCTAGCCAGTTCATCGACTGCCTAGTCAGCCAGTTAGTTGACTGGCTACATAGACAGTTCGTCGCCTGGCTAGTCAGACAGTTAGTTGACTGGCTACCTAGCCTTTTCGTCGACTGGCTATTCAGCCAGTTATTTGACTGGCTACCTAACCGGTTCCTCGACTGGCTAGTCAGCCGGTTAGTTGACTGGCTACCTAGCCGGTTCGTCGACTGGCTATTCAGGCGGTTAAATGCCTGGCTATTTATCCGGTTCGTCGACTGGTTAGTCAGCCGGTTACTTGACTGGCTACCTAGCCAGTTCATCAACTGGCTACTTAGCCGTGAGGGGACTGGCTACCTGAGTTTTGACTGGCTACCTTGACGTTTCGTCGACTGGCTAGTCAGCCGGTTAGTTGACTGTATACCTAGGCGGTTCTTCAACTGGCTAGTCAGCTGATTAGTAGACTGGCTACCTGACGATTCGTCTGCTGGCTAGTCAGCCGGTTAGTTGACTGGCTACCTGGCAGGGTTGATGACTGGCTATTCAGCCAGTTAGTCGACTGGCTACCTAGCCGTTTAGTCAACTGTCTACCTAGCCAGATTGTCAAATGTCTACCTAGCTTGTTAGTTTAGTGGCTACTCCGCCAGTTAATTGACTCACTACCTAGCTGTTTAGTCGAATGGCTAGTCAGCCGGTTCGTTGACTAGCTACCTAGCCAGTTAGTTGACTGGTTAGTCAGCTGGTTAGTCGACTGGCTACCTATCTGGTTAGTCGAATGGCTAGTCAGCCAGTTAGTCGACTGGCTACCTAGCCAGATATTTGACTTGCTAATCAGTGGGTTATTTGACTAGCTAGTCAGACGGTTAGTCGACTGGCTAGTCAGTCGGTTATTTGACTGGCTAACTAGCCGGTTAGTCGACTGGCTACCTAGGCAGTTAGTCCACTGGCTATCTATCCGGTTAATCGACTATCTACCTAGCTGGTTAGTCGACTGGCTATCTAGTCAGTTAGTCGACTGCCTATCTAGCCGGTTAGTTGACTGGCTTTCTAGCCAGTTATTTGACTTGTTAAGTTAGACGGCTTAGTTTTGACTGGCTATCTAGCTGGTTAATTGACTGGCTACCTAGCTGGTTAGTTGCCTGGCTACCTAGCCAGTTAGTTGACTGGCTAGTTAGCCGGTTAGTTGACTGACTACCTAACCGATTATTTGACTGGCTAGTTAGCCGGTTAGTTGACTGGCTACATAACTGGTTATTTGACTGACTAGTTAGACGGTTAGTAGTTTCGGGTACCTAGCCATTTAGTTTAATGGCTGGTTGGCCTGTTATTTGACTGGCTACCTAGCCTGTCAATTGACTGGCTACTTAGCCCAGTAGTTGACATGCTACCTAGTCAGTTAATTGACTGGCTAGTTAGATGGTTAGTTGACTGGCTACCTAGTCGGTTCGTCGAATGGCTAGTCAGCCGGTTAGTTGACTCGCTACCTTGCTGGTTCATCCACTGGTTAGTCAGCCGGATAGTTGACTGTCTATCTAGCAGGTTTGTCGAATGTGTAGTCAGCCTGTTAGTAGACTGTTTACCTGCCGGTTCGTCAGCTGCCTAGTCAGCCGTTTAGTTGACTGGCTACCTAGCCGGTTCGTCGACTGGCTATTCAGCCGGTTAGTTGACTCTCTACCCAGCTGGTTCATTGACTCGCTACCTAGCTGGTTATTCGACTGTCTTCCTAGCCATTTTGTCGACTGGCTACCTAGCTGGTTATTTGAGTGGCTAGTCAGCCGGTTTATCGACTGGCTACCTAGCTGGTTTGTCGACTGGCTAGTCAGCCGGTTCATCGACTAACTACCTAGCCGGTTAGTCTACTTTTTACTCAGCCGTTCAGTTGAATGACTACCTAGCCAGTTAGTCGAATGGCTAGTCAGCCGATTAGTCAACAGGCTACCTAGTCAGTTAGTCGACTTGCTAATCAGATGGTTATTTGACTGGCTAGTCAGCCGGTTAGTCAACTGGCTAGTCAGCCAGTTATTCGACTGGCTACCTAGCCGGTTAGTAGACTGGCTACCTAGCCGTTTATTCAACTGGCTATGTAGCTGGGTAGTCGACTGCCTATCTAGCCGGTTAGTTGACTGACTATCTAGCCGGTTATTTGACTGGCTATCTAGCCGGTTAATTGACTGGCTATCTAGCCGGTTAGTTGACTGCCTGTCCAGCTAGTTAGTTGACTGGCTATTTAGCCGGTTAGTTTACTGGCTGCCTAGATGGTTAGTTGACTGGCTTTCTAGCCAGTTAGTTGACTGGCTACCTACACGGTTAGATGACTAGCTATCTAGCCTGTTAGTTGATTGGCTTCATAGCCTGTTAGTTGGCTTGCTATGTAGCTGGTTCGATGACTGGCTACCTAGCCAGTTCGTCGACTTGCTAGTCAGCCGGATAGTTGACTGGCTACCTCTCTGTTTCATAGACTGGCTAGTCAGATGGTTAGTTGACTGGCTTCCTAGTCAATTCATCGACTGGGTAGTCAGATGGTTAGTTGCCTGGCCACCTAGCCTGTTTGTCAATTGGCTAGTAAGACAGTTAGTTGACTGGCTACCAGTCGGTTCGTCGACTGGCTAGTCAGCCAGATAGTTGACTGGCTACCTAGCCGGTTAGTTGACTGGCTATCTAGCCGGTTCATTGACTGGCTACCTAACCGGTGAGTTGACTGGATACCTAGCCAGTTAGTTGGCAGCCTACTTAGCCAGATATTTGACTGGCTACCTAACCGGTTAGTTGACTTGCTAGTTAGCAGTTTAGTTAACTGGCTACGTAGTGGGTTAGTTGCCTGGCTAATTAGCCACTTAGTAGACTGGCTACCTAACTGGTTACTTGACTGGCTAGTTAGCCGGCTAGTTGACTGGCTACCTAGCCCGTTAATAATTGGCTAGTTAGCCAGTTAGTTGACTGGCTACCTAGCCGGTTATTTGACTGACTTGTTAGCCGTTTAGTTGACTGGCTACTAGCTGGTTATTTGACTGGCTAGTTAGCACATTAGTTAACTGTGTTCCTAGTCGGTTAGTTAACTGACTAGCTAGCCGGTTGGTTGACTGGCTACCTAGCCGTTTAATTGACTGGTTAGTTAGCCAGTTAGTTGACTGGTTACCTAGGCGGTTAGTTGACTGGCAAGTTAGCCGGTTAGTTGACTGGCTACCTAGCTGGTTATTTGATTGGCTACCTAGTCAACAGGCTACCTAGCCAGTTAGTTGAAGGGCTGGTTAGCCGGTTAGTTGACTGGCTACCTATCCTGTTAGTTGACTGTCTATTTAGTCGGTTAGTTGACTGGCTACGTAGCCGGTTAGTTGAATGGCTACCTAGCAGGTTAGTTGACTGACTAGTTAGCCGGTTAATTGACAGGCTACCTAGCCGTTTAGTTGACTGACTAGTTAGACGGTTACTTGACTAGCTACCTATCCGTTTATTTGACTGGCTACCTAGCCCGTTAGATGACTAGCTAGGTAGCCATTTAGTTGACCGGCTACCTACCCGGTTCGTTGACTGACTACCTAGCCAGTTAGTTGACTGGCTATCTAGTCGGTTCATTGACTGGCTTCCTAGCCGGTTAGTTGACTGACTAGTTATCAGGTTATTTGACTATCTACCTAGCCGGTTAGTTGACTGCCTACCTAGAACATTAGTTGACTGGCTAGGTAGCCGGTTCGTTGACTGGCCACCTAGCCGGTTCGTTGACTGGCTACTTAGTCGGTTATTTGACTGGCTACCTAGCCAGTTAGTTGACTGGCTATATAGCGGTTAGTTGACGGGCTAACTAGCCGGTTAGTTGACTGGCTAGTTAGACGGTTATTTGTCTGGCTACATTGCCAGTTAGTTGACTGTCTAGGTAGCCAGTTAGTTCACTGGCTACATAGCAGGTTAGTTGATTGGCTACCTAGTACGTTAGGTGACTGGCTAGGTAGCCGGTTAGTTGACTGGCTACATAGCCGGTTCCTTGACTGGCTATGTAGCCGGTTGGTTGACTGGCTACCTAGCCGGTTATTTGACTGGCTAGTGAGCCCGTTAGTTGACAGGCTACCTAGCCAGTTAGTTGACTGGCTGGTTAGCCTGTTAGTTGACTGGCTACCTATCCTGTTAGTTGACTGTCTAGTTAGTCGGTTAGTGACTGGCTTCATAGCCGGTTAGTTGACTGGCTACCTAGCCAGTTAGTTGACTGGCTAGTTAGCCAGTTAATTGACAAGCTACCTAGCCGGGTATTTGACTGGCTACCTAGCCCGTTAGATGACTAGCTAGGTAGCCATTTAGTTGACTGGCTACATACCAGGTTCGTTGACTGGCTACCTGCCAGTTAGTAGATTGCCTATCTAGATGGTTCTTTGACTGGCTACATAGCAGGTTATTTGTCTACCTAGCCTCTTCCTTGACTGGCTACCTAGCCGATTAGTTGACTGGCTACCCAGCCAGTTCATTGAATGGCTAGTTAGCCACTTAGTCAACTGTACCTAGCCAGTTAGTTGACTGGGTAGATAGCCGGTTAGTTGACTGGCTACCTAGCCGGTCAGTTGACTTGCTAGTTAGCCAGTTATTGACTGGCTATCTACCTGGTTAATTGACTGGCTAGTTACCCGGTTAGTTAACTGTGTTCCTAGTCGGTTAGTTAACTGACTAGCTAGCCGGTTGGTTGACTGGCTACCTAGCCGTTTAATTGACTGGTTAGTTAGCCGGTTAGTTGACTGGTTACCTAGGCGGTTAGTTGACTGGCAAGTTAGCCGGTTAGTTGACTGGCTACCTAGCTGGTTATTTGATTGGCTACCTAGCCTGTTAGTCGACTGGCTACTTAGTCGGTTAGTTGACTGGCTATCTAGCCTGTAAGTTGAATGGCTAGTTAGCCCAGTAGTTGACACGCTACCTAGCTGGTTAATTGACTGGCTAGTTAGATGGTTAGTTGACTGACTAGCTAGCCGGTTGGTTGACTGGCTACCTAGCCATTTAATTGACTGGTTAGTTAGCCGGTTAGTTGACTGGTTACCTAGGCGGTTAGTTGACTGGCAAGTTAGCCGGTTAGTTGACTGGCTACCAAGCTGGTTATTTGATTGGCTACCTAGCCTGTTAGTCGACTGGCTACTTAGTCAGTTAGTTGACTGGCTATCTAGCCTGTCAGTTGAATGGCTAGTTAGCCCAGTAGTTGACACGCTACCTAGCCGGTTAATTGACTGGCTAGTTAGATGGTTAGTTGACTGGCTACCTAGTCGGTTCGTAGAATGGCTAGTCAGCCGGTTAGTTGACTGGCTACCTTGCTGGTTCGTCGACTGGTTAGTCAGCCGGTTATTTGACTTTCTATCTAGTGGGTTCGTCAAATGGGTAGTCAGCCGGTTAGTAGATTGTCTATCTGCCGGTTCGTCAGCTTGCTAGGCAGCCAGTTAGTTGACTGGCTACCTAGCCGGTTTGTCGACTGGCTATTCAGCCTGTTAGTCGACTGGCTACCAAGCCGGTTAGTTGACTGTCTTCCTAGCCAGTTTGTCGACTGGCTACCTAGCTGGTGATTTCAGTGGCTAGTCAGCCGGTTAATCGACTGGCTACCTAGCTGGTTTTTCGACTGGCTAGTCAGCCGGTTCGTCGACTAGTTACCTAGACGGTTAGTCTACTGGTTACTCAGCCGTTTAGTCGAATGACTACTTAGCCGGTTAGTCGAATGGCTAGTCAACCGGTTAGTCAACTGGCTACCTAACCGGTTAGTCGACTTGCTAATCAGACGGTTATTCGACTGGCTAGTCAGCCGGTTAGTCGACTGGCTATTCAGCCAGTTATTTGACTGACTACCTATCTGGTTAGTCGACTGGCTACCTAGCTGGTTTTTCAAGTGGCTATCTAGCCGGGTAGTCGACTGTCTACCTAGCCGGTTAGTCGACTGGCTATCTAGCTGGTTAGTCGACTGCCTATCTAGTCGGTTAGTTGACTGGCTATCTAGCCAGTTATTTTACTGGCTATCTAGCCAGTTACTCGACTGGCTATCTAGCTGGTTAGTTGACTGCCTATCTAGCCAGTTGGTTGACTGGCTATCTAGCCAGTTAGTTTACTTTCTACCTAGACGGTTAGTTGACTGGCTATCTAGTCGGTTAGTTTACTGGCTACCTAGACGGTTAATTACTGGCTTTCTAGCCAGTTAGTTGGCTGGCTACCTTCACTGTTAGATGACCGACTATCTAGCCAGTTAGTTGATTGGCTACCTAGCCTGTTAGTTCAATGGCTATGTAGCTGGTTCGTTGACTGGCTACTTAGCCGGTTCGACTGGCTAGTCAGCCGGTTAGTTGACTGGCTAACTAGCCGTTCGTCACCTGGCTAGTCAACCGTTAGTTGACTGGCTACCTAGACGGTTCATCGACTGGCTAGTCAGATGGTTAGTTGCCTCTCTACCTAGCCTGTTTGTCGACTGGCTAGTAAGACATTTAGTTGACTGGCGACCTAGCAGGTTCTTCGACTGCCTAGTCAGTCAGATAGTTGACTGGCTACATAGCTGGTTAGTTGACTGGCTTTCTAGCCGGTTAGTTGCCTGGCTACCTACACGGTTAATGACTGACTATCTAGCCGGTTAGTTGATCGGCTACCTAGCCTGTTAGTTGACTTAGTATGTAGCTGATTCATTGACGGCTACCCAGCCGGTTCGTCGACTGGCTAGTCAGCCGGTTAGTTGACAGGCTAACTAGCCGGTTCATCACCTGGCTAGTCAGCCGGTTAGTTGACTGGCTACCTATCCGGTTCGTCGTCTGGCTAGTCAGATGGTTAGTTGACTGGCTACCTAGCCAGTTCGTCGACTGGCTAGTCAGATGGTTAGTTGCCTGGCTACCTAGCCTGTTTGTTGACTGGCTAGTAAGACAGTTAGTTGATTTGCTACCTAGCCAGTTCATCAACTGGCTAGTCAGCCAGATAGTTGACTGGCTACGTAGCCGGTTAGTTGACTGGCTATCTAGCCGGTTCGTTGACTGTCTACCTAGCCGATGAGTTGACTGGCTACCTAACCGGTTAGTTGACTTGCTAGTTAGCCATTTAGTTAGCTGGTTACATAGCAGGTTAGTTGCCTGGCTAGTTAGCCAGTTAGTTGACTGGCTACCTAACAGGTTACTTGACTGGCTAGTTAGCCGGTTAGTTGACTGACTACCTAGCCCGTTAATAATTGGCTAGTTAGCCGGTTAGTTGACTGGCTACCTAGCCAGTTAGTTGACTGGCTTATTAGCCGTGTAGTTGACTGGCTACCTAGCCGGTTATTTGACTGGTTGGTTAGCCCATTAGTTGACAGGCTACCTCACCAGTTAGTTGACTGGCTGGTTAGCCGGTTAGTTGACTGGCTACCTACCCTGTTAGTTGACTGTCTAGTTAGTCGGTTAGTTGACTGACTAGGTAGCCGTTAGTTCACTGGCTACCTAGATGGTTAGTTGACTGCCTAGTTAGCCAGTTAATTGACAGGCTACCTAGCCGGTTAGTTGACTGACTAGTTAGCCGGTTAGTTGACTGGCTACCTAGCCGGTTATTTGGCTGGCTACCTAGCCCGTTAGATGACTAACTAGGTGGCCGTTTAGTAGACTGGCTACCTACCAGGTTCTTTGAATGGCTACCTAGCCAGTTAGTTGACTGGCTATCTGGTCGCTTCATTGACTGGCTACCTGGCCGGTTCGTTGACTGACTTGTTATCAGGTTATTTGACTGGCTACCTAGCCGGTTAGTTGACTGGCTACCTAGAACGTTAGTTGACTGGCTAGGTAGCCGGTTCGTTGACTGGCTACCTAGCCGGTTCGTTGACTCGCTACCTAGACGGTTAGTTGACTGGCTACCTAGTCGGTTATTTGACTGGCTACCTAGCCAGTTAGTTGACTGTCTATATAACCGGTTAGTTGACTGGCTAACTAGCCAGTTAGTTGACTGGCTAGTTAGCCGGTTATTTGACTGGCTACATTGCCAGTTAGTTGACTGTATAGTTAGCCATTTAGTTGACTGGCTACATAGCCGGTTAGTTGACTGGCTACCTAGTCGGTTAGTTTACTGGCTATCTAGCTGGTTAGTTGACTGGCTATGTAGTTGCTTAGTTGACTGGCTATCTAGCCATTTAGTTGACTGTCTATCTAGCCGGTTAGTTGACTGGTCAGTTATCCGTTAATTTGACTGGTTAATTAGCCAGTTAATTGATTGGGTATGTAGCCGGTTAGTTGGCTGGTTAGTTAGATGGTTGGTTGACTGGCTTACTAGCCATTTAGTTGACTTGTTATTTAGACGGTTAGTTGACTGGCTACCTAGCCGGTTAGTTGACTGGCTATCCAGCTGGTTAGTTGACTGGCTACCTAGCCGATTAGTTGCCTGGCTACCTAGCCAGTTAGTTGACTGGCTAATTAGCTGGTTAGTTGACTGGCTACCTAACTGATTATTTGACTGACTAGTTAGCTGGTTAGTTGACCAGGTACCTAACTGGTTATTTGACTGGCTAGTTAGCCAGTTAGTAGTTTTGATACCTAGCCGTTTAGTTTTATGGCTAATTAGCCAGTTATTTGACTGGCTACCTAACAGGTTTGTTGACTGGCTAGTTACCCAGTTAGTTGACTGGCTACCTAGCCTGTCAGTTGACTGGCTAGTTAGCCCAGTAGTTGACACGCTACCTAGCCAGTTAATTGACTGGCTAGTTAGACGGTTAGTTGACTGGCTACATAGTCGGTTCGTCGAATGGCTTTTCAGCCGGTTAGTTGACTGGCTACCTTGCTGGTTCGTCGACTGGTTAGTCAGCCGGTTAGTTGACTGTCTATCTAGTGGGTTCATCGAATGGGTAGTCAGCCGGTTAGTAGACTGGCTACCTGCCGGTTCGTCAGCTGGCTAGTCAGTCAGTTAGTTGACTGGCTACCTAGCTGGTTCGTCGACTGGCTATTCAGCCTGTTAGTTGACTGGCTACCTAGCCAGTTCGTTGACTCGCTACCTAGCCGGTTAGTCGACTGTCTTCCTAGCCAGTTTGTCAACTGACTACCTAGCTGGTTATTTGAGTGGCTACTCAGCCGGTTAATAGACTGGCTACCTATCTGGTTTGTCAACTGGCTAGTCAGCCGGTTCATCAACTAGCTACCTAGCCGGTTAGTCTTCTTTTTACTCAGCCGTTTAGTCAAATGACTACCTAGCCAGTTACTCAAATGGCTAGTCAGCCGGTTAGTCAACTGGCTACCTAGCCGGTTAGTCGACTTGCTAATCAGACGGTTATTCGACTGGCTACTCAGCTGGTTAGTCGACTGGCTATTCAGCTGGTTATTCGACTGGCTACCTAGCCGGTTAGTCGACTGGCTACCTAGTCGGTTATTCAACTGACTATCTAGCCGGGTAGTCGACTGTCTACCTAACCGGTTAGTCGACTGGCTATCTAGCTGGTTAGTCGACTGCCTATCCAGTCAGTTAGTTGACTGGCTATCTAGCCGGTTATTTGACTGGCTATCTAGCCGGTTACTTGACTGGCTATCTAGCCAGTTAGTTGACTGCCTATCTAGCCGGTTAGTTGACTGGTTTTCTAGCTGGTTAGTTGACTGGCTACCTAGACGTTTAGATGACTGGCTATCTAGCCGGTTAGTTGATTGGCCACATATCCTGTTAGTTGACTTGCTATGTAGCTGGTTCGTTGACTGGCTACCTATCCGGTTCGTGGACTGGCTAGTCAACCAGTTAGTTGACTGGCTAACTAGCCAGTTGTCGACTGGCTAGTCAGCTGGTGAGTTGACTGTCTACCTCTCCATTTCTTCAACTGGCTACTCAGATGGTTAGTTGACTGGCTTCCAGCCGGTTTATCAACTGGCTACTCAGATGGTTAGTTGCCTGGCTACCCAGCCTGTTCGTCGACTGGCTAGTAAGACAGTTAGTTGACTGACTACCTAGCCGGTTCGTCGACTGGCTAGTCAGCCAGATAGTTGACTGGCTACGTAGCCAGTTAGTTGACTGGCTATCTAGCCGTTTCGTTGACCGGCTACCTAGCCGGTGAGTTGACTGGATACCTAGCCTGTTATTTGGCAGCCTACTTAGCTGGATATTTGACTGGCTACCTAACCGGTTAGTTGACTTGCTAGTTAGCAGTTTAATTAACTGGCTACGTAGTGGGTTAGTTGCCTGGCTAGTTATCCAGTTAGTTGACTGGCTACCTAACTGGTTACTTGACTGGGTAGTTAGCCGGTTAGTTCACTGACTACCTAGTCTGTTAATAATTGGCTATTTAGCCGGTTAGTTGACTGGCTACTTAGCCGGTTATTGACTGGCTACTTAGCCGGTTATTTGACTGGCTACCTTGCCGGGTAGTTGACTGTCTAGTTAGCAGGTGAGTTGACTGGCTACATAGCCAGTTAGTTGACTGGCTAACTAGCCCGTTAGTTGACTGGCTAGTTAGCCTGTTAGTTTACTGGCTACCTAGCTGTTTCATTGACTGGCTATCTAGCCAGTTAGTTGACTGGCTAACTACCCGGTTCGTTGACTGCCTACCTAGCCAGTTAGTTGACTGGCTACCTAGCCGGTTTTTTGACTTGCTAGTTAGACAGTTAGTTGACTGGCTAGTAAAACGGTTCGTTGACTGGCTTGTTAGCCGATTAGTTGACAGGTTTGCTAGCCGGTTAGTTGACTGGGTAGTTAGCCGTTTAGTTGTCTTGCTTGTTAGCCAGTAAGTTCACTAGTTAGTTAGATGGTTAGCTGACTTGCTACCTAACTGGTTAGTTGACTGGCTACCTAGACGTTTAGTTGACTGGCTTGTTAGCTGGTTATTTGATTGGCTAATTAGCTGGTTAGTTGACTTGTAACTTAGCCGGTTAGTTGATTGCCTAATTAGCCGTTTAGTTGACTGGTTAGTTAGCCGGTTAGTTGACTGCCTATCTAACTGGTTAGTTGACGGGCTAGCTAGCCCATTAGCTGCCTGCCCATTAGCTGGTTAGTTGAATGCCTATCTAGCCGGTTATTTGATTGGTTACCTAGCCGGTTAGTTGACTGGCTACCTAGCCGGTTAATTGACTGGTTAGTTAGCCGGTTAGTTGACTGGGTAGTTATCCTGTTAGTTGACTGGCTATCTAGCCAGTTAGTTGACTACTTATTTAGCTGGTTAGCTGACTGGCTACCTAGCCGGTTAGTTGACTGGCTATCTCGCCGGTTAGTTGATTGACTATCTAGCTGGTTAGTTGCCTGGCTACCTAGCCGGTTAGTTGACTGGCTAGTTAGCCGGTTAGTTGACTGGCTATCTAGCCGGGTATTTGACTGGCTATCTAGCCAGTTAGTTGACTGGATAGTTAGCCGGTTAGTTGACTGGCTATCTAGCTAGTAATTTGAATGTCTAACTTGCCGGTTAGTTGTCTGGCTATCTTGTCAGTTACTTGCTTGCCTGTCTAGCCAGTTAGTTGACTGCCTATCTACCCGCTTAGTTGACTGGTTAGTTAGCCAGTTAGTTGATTGGCTATCTAGCCGGTTTGTTGATGCCTAACTAGCCACTTAGTTGACTGGCTCTCTAGCCGGTTAGTTGACTGGTTATCTAGCCGGTTATTTGACTGGCTATATAGCGTTAGTTGACTGGCTACATAGCCTGTTACTTGACTGGCTAGATAGCCGGTTAGTTGACTGGCTACCTAGCCGGTTATTTGACTGGCTACGTAGACGGTTAGTTGACTGGCTAACTAGCCTGTTCGTTGACTGGCTACCTAGCCAGTTAGTTGACTGGCTACCTAGCCAGTTAGTTAACTGGCTACGTAGCCGGTTCGTTTACTGGATAATTAGCCTGTTTGTTGATTGGCTAGTTAGCCAGTTAGTTGACTGGCTATCTAGACTTTTAGTTGACTGGCTATCTAGCCTGTTAGTTGACTGGCTAGTTAGACTGTTAGTTGACTGGCTACCTAGCCGGATAATTGACAAGCTAGTTAGCCGGTTAATTGACTGGCTACATAAATGGTTAGTTGACGAGCTAGTTAGCTGGTTAGTTGACTGGCTACCTAGCCGGTTAGTTGACTAGTGACCTTGCTGGTTTGTTGACTGGCTAGTTAGCCGGTTAGTTGACTGCCTAGTTAGACGGTTCATTGACTGGCTTGTTAGCCGGTTAGTTGACTTGTTAGTTAGCCCGATAGTTGACTGGCTAGTTAGCCGGTTATTTGACGGCCTAGTTAGCCAGTTCATTGACTTGCTAGTTACCAGTTACTTGACTGGATGGTTACACTGTTATTTGACTGGCTAGTTAGTCGGTTAGATGCCTGGATAGTTAGCCAGTTAGCTGACTGGCTACCTAGCCAGTTAGTTGACTGGCTACCTAGCCGGTTATTTGACTGGCTACCTAGACTGTTAGATGACTAGCTAGGTAGCCAGCTAGTTGACGGGCTACCTAGCCGGTTCATTGACTGGCTACCTAGCCGGTAGTTGACTGACTAGTTAGCCGGTTAGTTGACTGACTAGTTATCAGGTTATTGGACTATCTACCTAGCCGGTTAGTTGACTGGCTACCTACAACGTTAGTTGACTGGCTAGGTAGCCATTTCGTTGACTGGCTACCTAGCCGGTTCATTGACTGGCTACCTAGACGGTTAGTTGACTGGCTACCTAGTCGGTTATTTGACTGGCTACCTAGCCAGTTAGTTGACTGGCTATATAGCTGGTTAGTTGACTGGCTAACTAACCGGTTAGTTGATTGGCTAGTTAGCCGGTTGTTTGACTGGCTACATTGCCAGTTAGTTGACTGTCTAAATTAGCCGGTTAGTTGACTGGCTACATAGCAGGTTAGTTGACTGGCTACCTAGCAGGTTCCTCGACTGGCTAGTCAGCTGGTTAGTTGACTGGCTACCTAGCTGGTTCATCAACTGGCTTGTCAGCCAGTTAGTTGCCTGGGTATTTAGCCGGTTCGTCGACTGGCTTGTCAGCCAGTTAGTTGACTGGCTTCTTAGCTGATTCGTCGACTGGCTAGTCAGTCGATTAGGTGACTGGCTACCTTGCCGGTCGTCGACTGGCTTGTCAGCCAGTTAGTTGACTGACTACCTAGCTGGTTCATCGACTGGCTAGTCAGCCGGTTAGTGACTGGCTACCTAACTGCTTCATCAACTGGCTAGTCAGCTGTTTAGTTGACTGGCTACCTAGGTGGTTTGTCGAGTGCTTAATGAGCTGGTTAGTCGACTGGCTACTTAGCTGGTTTGTCGACTGGCTACCTAGCCAGTTAGTTGACTGGTTACCTAGCAGGTTCATCGACTGGCTACCTAGCTGGTTAGTCGACTGTCTAGTGTGCCGGTTCGTCGACTAGCTACCTAGCCAGTTAGTTGACAGTTTAGTCAGCCGCTTAGTCGACTAGCTACCGAGACGTTTAGTGGGTTGGCTAGTCAGCCAGTTAGTTGACTGGCTACATTGCCAGTTAGTCGACGTGCTAATCAGCAGTTATTCGACTGGCTACCTAGCCTGTTAGTCGACTGGCTACCTAGCCGGTTAGTCGACTGACTACCTAGCCGGTTAGTTGACTGGCTACCTAGCTTGTGAGTTGACTGCCTAGCTAGCCGGTTAGTTGACTGGCTACCTAGCCAGTTAGTTGACTGGCTACCTAGCCGGTTAGTTGACTGGCT
>JAPVLO010001939.1:0-85687 GCA_027257055.1 Cephalopachus bancanus
TCTTTATTATTTCTAGTAGTTTTAATTACATAAATATTAATTACAATTCTTCATCCTTAGTAAATTTAATATTTACTGTAAATTGGAATGTATATGATATCATAATTATTCAGTGGCATGTGCTTCCTCATAGCAAAGGACACACTTACCAGCAGACCCAAATCTCTAGTTTGTTTATGCTAAGAGGCTAAAAATACTTAAGCTTAAATTTATGTTCAGAGTAAATATTTTAGTAATTTCTCCTATTTGGGCATGCTCTAAATATTTAATAAGTATTTACATTTAATTTAACTTAGTGTAATTATAGTGTTTCAAGTTTTCAAAAAATATTTTGGAAACTTTTGGGGCAGGCATATTATAACACTGAACAAACTACTTGGCATATCAGGTAGTTTCCTTGTTGACAAATTTTGTAACAGATAATAAGCTTATTTGACTATTATAACTGGGTAGAGTGTACATTTTTCCTAAATCGTCAGTATTCTTATTTATTAAAGATTATTCAAGCCATGTGAATGTGAAAACCATTTGAGTTTGTTTCTTTTCTGAGAAAATTATTTTTTTACGTAAGCACTTTATTTTCTTTAGGTAAAGAAATAGCGCTCTTTTGATATTATATCTAATAATGTTACTCAGAGGTAGAATCATATAATTTATATATATATGTATATATACATATATACGTGTATATATACATATATACGTGTGTGTGTATATATATATAGATATATATAAAATGATAGAGACAGTTACAGAGATTCCTGGATTCTGTTCTGAAATTATAGCCCTGTACCAGGTACAATAACATAAAATTCAATCGTTGGATCCAAATTGTTGTATTCTTGGGAGTTAAAGTTACCTGTTCAAATGATTAATGTCTTTCATTAATATGTGTAGAAAGGAATTTTAAGATTTTGCATTTGCCCATTCACTACTTAATGTTCCTCTTTTTTTTCCTTCTGATGAGTCATTTTCCTGAAAACTCGATTTTAAAGATTTAGACATATCTAAGGCAGAGAGAAAGGATGTTAAGTTTTTTCTAAGTTAGAAACCTTTTGGGCATATTTGCCTATTATCAGAAGTTAACCTAATTGAGACTGTCAGCTATGTTTAGCTAAGTCTCTTAGGAGACTGTCTATTGATGGTTAGTTTTTTTTTTTCTTTTTAGCCTCAGGTTATTTTTTTTCATAATAACTTGAAGTTGTGTGCTAGATCAAGGTTGAATTTAATTGTTACTGATACTCCTGGCTCATTTGAAGACCTAATTTTTAAAGAAAGTTTGTTTTCAGAATATTCATATGGGGAAGGCAAGAAGTCAAGGAAGTTAATAGATTCAAAATAATTTTTGATAGTACATTGTAGAGATTCTTTAGAGAGGCTATGTTTTTGAGTCAATCTGCCAAAACCAATCTGTATATACTAATCAAAAAAGGGTATCTTATTGTTAGATAGACATTCAGCATTCTTTTCTTTCTAACATACCCATAGATGAATAATTTCATTGAGAATAAACTTTCCCAGATTGACCACTGTTAACTCTGAGTTATGTTCCTGAGGTGCACCAATTTCTCTAAAAAGGCACAGATCCTGGGTCTATAGTTTCTGAACATATATTAGCTAGAGTTCTAGATGGAGATCTCTCAGGTTCATCGGGTTGTGACAAATCCATAGTACCCTGTTTTTCTATTACTTATCTGAGATCTCCCAGCAGCCACAGACCAGTTCCTGTGGAATACCTAGTTTGACCCCCGGATCCCAATCTGGATTCCAGGTCAAACCTGGAAGCAAGTGCACTATATTGGACCTAGTCCTGTCCTTGTCAGATGCAGTCTGGTCTCCAGAACAAAAGTTGCTCAAAGTGGTGTAGAGCTCAGGATGTAGAGTTTGGTATCCCAAGGGACTTACCCTGCAAACATGCATCCAGAGAGCAGTGAACACAATTCATCTAGCAGGGACCCATGCCTGGATACTTGCTCCTCCTGGGGTTGTTGGGTATCTCTTTCAGATCTCACTTCTGACACCAAACTGTTAAAAAGGTAACTGAGGCACAGTAAAATTTTAGAGTTTATTTGAGCCAACAGCAGTTCTTGAATTGGACAGCTCCAAGCCAGAAGCAGATGAGGGACTATAAGGAAGAGGCTTTTATAGGGTGAACACAGTAGTAAAACAAAGAAAATTTGATTGATTGCAGTAATACAGTCACCTTATTTGGTCTATCTTATTAGAAAATCCCTGGTTTTATAATTTTAAGTTGGTTGGCTACTGCTGATGGGTTGAGCTTATGCCCTGTTTTTCTTTAATAGAGACATTTGCAAGAGATAGCTCAAGTTATGTTTCACTTATGCTTATAAATCAAGCAAGGTTGAGGTAGCTTATGAGGCCTAAATGATTTTGTCTGCACAGGGATTTTTCAGACCTTATCTCCATTTTTTAAAAAGTTGCTTTAACAAGTTTAAGCCACCTATGGTGATAACCAAAATTAGTGACCAAGGCAAGGATCTCAATCAAAATGTTTATTAAGCCATTTTTCAGGGTTGCATCTTGGAAAACACATCTGTGGCTGGTTTTCAGGAGGTTTAGTATTTACATATCTCTTTAAATGTGAACATACAAAGAGAAAGAGAGGGAGTGAGGAAGAGGTAGATGATAGTGCAAATGGTTATATTCTTGTGAGACTTTAGTTAATGCCTAACAAACCTACATTTTACATAAAATATTGCATCAATATTTGAAGAAAAAAGGTGGTATAGGAAGAATTAATTATGCAGATGTTTCTGGGTAAGTCTCATCTTGCCTGTGTTCTGCACTTGGGATGATGTTTGTAATCAACATTATCATTGTAGAATCAAACAGGCTTTAGTTTTAGGAGCCAGACTTTGATTGTAGACCTAAAGCCACAACAGGTATGTCTCTGCTTAAAGGAGATCAGCAAGGAAGTTGCTCATGGATGATCTGTGGTGGCAGTCCTTTGTAGACGCCTGAGGCCTTTTGCTTTTCCACCGGGGTCTGGTTAATGCATATTGCTTGCAACAGCTGTTGGTTTGGCAGAGGATGTTGAATGACTCAGCCTCCAGGCTTCACTTTCCTTTTGGCATAAGGAGTTTGGGGGTCCTGAGAGTTTTTAAATCTTCCTTTACATTGGGGATAAGAACTTCTATTAGTTTACCAGCCCTTCTGTGAAATTAGCATTTTCTCTTATTTTCTTTTTTACTTTTGCTTATTTTATTATAAAGATGTGGGTACAAGTCAGGATTAGGTATATAAGTAATGTATGTGCAGGTGAAGTTGGGGCCTCCAACTGGTCCTCATTCCCCCTGGTTTAGGATCCGGTGCCCTTTGTGTTGCTACATGCCCCCCCAATCCTCTAGCAGTGTCCAACTGCCGATCCCTCCCTTGTGCTATTGTGAGTAATGTTCAGGTTCCACTTATGAGTGAGACCATGTGGAGTTTTTCTTTGTTCCTGCGATAGATCACTGAGAATGATTGTCTCCAGTTCCATCCAATTTGCTGAGAAGTCCATGATTTTGTCCTCCTTTATGACTACGTAATATTCCCTTGTGAATATGCACTGCATTTTTTATCCAGTCTACTGTTGATGGGCACTTTTGCACAGCAAAAAAAAAAAAAAAAAAATCAAGAGAGAGGGAGACAGCCCACAGAATGGGAAAAAATACTTGCTAACTGTGTATCTGACAAAAGCATTACATCCTGGATCTGCAAGGAACACAAAAGAACTGAAAGGAATAAAATAAACAACCCTATTAAAAAATGGGCAGAGGACATGAATAGACATTTCTCAAAAGAAGATACACGAGCAGCCAACAGAAATTAACATTTTCTTTTTTCTCACCTACATGGATGTCTTTGAAGTTCTGGGGCAGTGCCTTGTGCTCTTCTCCTAAGATTCAAAGTTTCTTCCTTGTTCCACTGGCCATAGCCTCCCTTGTCATGCCCCTAGCAGAGACCGCAGCTATGGTCTATCTGGAAGTAGAGGCTCTGCTGTGCCAGGCTTTCAGTGCTATGTCCAGAGCACACTCTGATATCTGCAGTTATTTAAATGTCATGAAGTTGGTAGTGCTTCTGACGCTCCTAATTAACAGTTAATTCCAAGGCAACATTTCTCCCATCCCAGGTTATTATTAATAGAGCTTTCCAAATGATCTGTAACTTACCTGCAGCTTCTCCTTCCCAGTGGAAAGGGCTGGACAAGCCAGTTTGAGGGGACACTGAGTGTAAGGCTGGTCACTTGGCCTGCTCCCCCACCCCAGAACCCCAGGAGATGCGTGGTGACAGGGCAGTGAGGGTTCTCCCTACAGCTGCTCACAGAGGAGCTGGACCATCCCTCCATCCCACCCCCCTACTCCCCACACACACAAGCACTGACTCCTGACACCAAAATATGCATGAGAGTTGTGAGGAAAGAGAGAGAGTATTTAACCTGGAGCTTAGGTTGGTTTTGCCCTCTACTTGAAGAATGGTGGGCTTTGGGTATGCAGCAAGGTGGAAGAAGCGTGTGTCAGGCCTAAGCTCAACTGCAGGGAGGAGGAGGAGACAGGGTGGGGAACACGGGCGTCAGCAAATGGCTTGGAGGGGGAGAGTGAATGAGCACAGCCTTGAGACTCCTGGGAAGTGGGTTATGGGCGTCAGCTGTGTTTCAGGAAGATTCGTGGAGCGGGCACTTCTGGGAAGAGCTGAGATATTCCTGGAAATGAAGACTCTCACCAGGCAAGTAGCATTCCAGGTGAGAGAGGAAGATGCTGTTGTGGAAAAGGATGGAAAGAGAAACTTCCAGGAGCCACCTCCACAGATCAGTGGGGCCAGAATCAGACTGCAGGGAAGGACACAGGTGGCTAGACAGTGTTGCACACTCCTCTCTAGAAATTCCATAGAGAAAGAAGGAAACAGGTTCAGAGCTGAGGAAAAGCACCTTAAGTGGAGCCTATTAGAGGCTGCTGGAAAGTGAGATGGAGCGAGGAGACAAAGGAGAGAGGTAGGGTCGAGTGTACAGAGGCTTTTACTTGGAAAGGAGGAGGCTTTACCTGCCGGACCTCTGTCATTTGGGAGGTAGACTGCAAGTCGTGTGCCGAGGGCCCGGGACATGGGGAGGCTGATGCAGGCTCACGGGCCAGGGTAGGATGGAGCCTGGTGAGGTCCTAAGAGCCAGTGCCCAGGGCACGGATGGTGCGAACATGTCAGAGGCCTGATGGCCACCCCAACCCAGCCTCCTCCATTCTGCAGACCCTGAGCAGGATGTCTCTGACTAAACTGGGCTGAAGGCACTGTGGTGTGTCCCACAAAGGGCCACAGGCAGCAGGAACCTGAAAGAGAGCTCGATATCAGGGTGTCGTCACCTGGGTCAGGCTCTGCTGTGCTGTATGTGTGGGAGGTTTGCCATGGCACTGTATGTGTGTGCTCTGGGATGATCCAGAAAGTGACTCAAGTCTGGATCATAAATCTATGAAGGGTTGACCCTGGCATGGCATGGCAGTATCCCATGATTTGATCCTCAAACACTCACCTCTCTGAGGCAGGTCTTACCCCAGTTCTGGGCCCCTGAAGCCCTAGTAACGTCCTGAGCTGTGGCAGGTGTTGGAGCAAAGGTTTTTTTTTTTTCTTTTCTTTTTTATTTTTGAGTCGGAATCTCACTCTGTTGGAGTGCAGTGGCATGCTCACGGCCACTGCAGCCTCGACCTGCTGGGCTCAGGTGATCCTTTGCCTTAGCCTTCCAAGTAGCTAGAACCACAGGAACCACCACGTCCAGCTATTTTTTTTTTTGTAGAGACGAGGTCTTGTCAAGTTGCCCAGGCTGGTCCTGAAGCCCTGGGCTCAGGCAGTCCTCTCACCTCTGCCTTCCAGAGTGCTGGGATTACAGGCATGAGCCACTGCACCCAGCAGAGCAAAGGTTTTGAGAATATATAGTGTGTAAGGAAGCTGGCTTTCTATGAAGATAATTACATCTCGGCTAGTGACAGGCTCAGACATTTTGCAGACAATTATTTAGCACACTCATCAGTGTCCTTGAACTGATGCCATTTAATGAAACTTTGATCCTTACACGGTATTTACTGTGTCTGCCGTCTGTGTGAAGTGGAGGGCCCCCTGAGAGCCCTGCAGGTGTGGGAGAGGCTGCAGCCTTCGAGGTGTAATTCCTACTCTTTAGGCAGCGATGGCTGGGCAGAAATCCCAGCCATATGCATGGGATTGACTCAGGCTCAATTTGGAGCATATTTTAATGCCTGGGTTTTATTGAATTTAGCATATTCTTTAAAATACATAGGTTCTATCTGCATCTCTACATGTTACTTTGAAAAATTCTTTTGTTCACTTCACAGCTTTGATTATTTGTGGGTTTTATGTTTGTTCAGATCCCAGAACCTACTCCCACCTGTGGAATCCACCCAGGCCCCCACCGGAAAAATCAAACTGCCACTTCTGATTCCAAATTCAGATATGCCCCCGTTTCCAAGGGCCATCTAGTGGCAGTGTTCCAGGAGATGGTATTTCCTGACCCCTAGTTTGTCATTTGCCTCCAGGCTATTGAGGGTGGGATTACTGCAGCACACTAAATTAGACAGAATACCAAGAGGTCTGTAAAATATTCACTGCAGCATTCTAAGCACAGGTGAGACCCAGCACTGTGGTGAGGACTCAGTTCCTCCTGTGTAGTCCTGGTTAGCTGTTTCTCTTAGGAACCAAGTGTGGACTTTTACCAGCCAGAGGCATATTGAAGAGCCGATCTCAAAGTTGAGGCTGTGTGATGTGGCTAAGCTTCAGTCATCCTTTCTTGCAGGAAAAACTTTTGACAAGGAGCCCTGGACCGTGGCAGGTGACCCTGTCCGTAGTACAGTGCATGAGAGTGTAGTAGAAGCTCAATAAACTTTTGCTGAAGAAACGAATGCTGGCTACTGCCAATTATAAGCTTATCTAAAAGCTGTGTGAGGTCACGAAGGGCAGCTGATTGGTGGACAAGTGTATTGCTTGGCTTCTGTCTCTGTGGACAATGAGGCTGTCATCACACCCTGAGTTCATTCTATCAGATCATCTTTCCAGTCAGTCCATCTGCTCTCAGCTGCAGCTCACACCCTTCCCAGTGTGTGGTCATCTCACCCTACACTGATCGTCTCTTGAGAAGAACACGTTCTCATTTTTGTGCTCTGTGCATTCCAGAGCATATTCTTTTAATTGGTTTTGACAGGTTATTGCTTTGGGTATTTCCCTCAAAAGGCTCTTTCCTCTTTGCTTCTGCCAAAAGCAATTATTGTCATCATTCCTAATTGCAGCATTTCTAAAACGGCACTTGGCACCCTACCCAACTTAGCGAATGCAAAGATGAGCTTTCCTTATCTCACTGGCAAATATTTTAAGAGCAAATGATGTAAACATGCATCCTCAGAACAAAACGAAAGACGGAATCCTTCATTTTGTAGAATTTGTGTAATCACTGTGTTCAGAATAACTGGGATTCTGTAGAACTGAGAGTAACAGGACATTTTGTGGTTGGATACTTGAGCAGGCAGCATTCAAAGATGTCACTGACTCCAGGAGCCTGGCATGTGGGCCCGTGTTTCAGAATCTCCAGATACAGCTGAAGCTTTATTTACTAGAGTCCTCAAGTTCAGTTCCACAGGGCTGTGAAATCTGGACCAAGGTGGCATCACGTCCATCTTCCTGCATGGTTTCATCAGCTTCACTCTGGAGCCGTGTTGACAATAAACAAGAAGGCAGGAAAGTCCTAGAATGCAGCTACTAGAACATTGAGGTTCTCTGCATGGCAGCTTCCTGATGGGGCGGGCAGGACACAAGTAGCTCTTCCGGGGATAACTTCCCCCTCTCAACCACAAGTACCCTGAGCTCAGAGACAGACACCATGGGGCTTCTTGGTCTGTGGGTTCAGCTAGGCGGCCAGGAAACGATGGCCCCAGGTTCCAGGCTGACAGCAGGTATCCAAGAATGGCATTCACTTGAAAGTTCTCTAAGCAAAAAGTCAATGACAGAGACGGAAATACTGCTAAATTGCAGCCATTCATAACTGCACCTGTCCCGCGGCTCCAGAGAGCAGAACTAGGCCTGAGGGTAGAAATGACAGGTAGCCAGATTTGGGCCCTGGGACATAAGGGAAAATGTTTCTGGTGAACCGAGGCATCTGAGGTGGAGAGCTACTGCAGTAGGTATGGAAGTCCCAGGCCTGAGAGTAATCGGAGGGCTGGGCTGCCTGGACCAGCTCTGTGTTCTTTCCAGTCCAGGGCATCCACTGGTCCAGTCTAAATTGAGGAAAGAGCCATAGTCTCTCCTGTGTCTTCTTTACCCAGGAACCCTGCAGACAGGCCAACGGCATCCAGTTTGTGAACACATTGCAGTGCAGATAGCATGCTCCCTTGTGAGCATGGTTGTGGGATTTACTTTGTGAGGCCACCACTTTGGAGATGACTTTTCTGGGATGATTCAGGACAAAAGGCCATAGCTTACAGAGGACAAAGCACTTTAAAAAAATAATAATTTAAGTTCTTCCGGGTATATTCCCAATAGGGGAATTGCTGGGTCATATGGAAGGACAATTTCTAGTTCTTTCAGAAATCTCCAGACTGTTTTCCAGAGAGGTTGTACAAGTTTGCATTTCCACCAGCAGTGTAGAAGCATTCCTTTTTCTCCACATCCTCACCAGCATCTGTCATCATTAGTTTTATTAATGATGGCCATTCCTACAGGGGTTAGGTGGTATCTCAGTGTGGTTTTGATTTGCATTTCTCTGATGATGAGTGAGGCTGAGCACTTTTTCATGTGTCTGTTGGCTGCCTGTATATCTTCTTTTGATTAGTGTCTATTCATGTCTTTTGCCCACTGCACATGTATGTTTGTTGCAGCTATATTCACAATAGCAAAAACATGAAATCAACCATGTTGCCCATCAAAGCTGGACTGGATAAAAAATGTGGTACGTATACACAATGGAATATTGTACAGCCATAAAGAAGGACAAATATATAGACTTTGCAGCAAATTGGATAAACTTGGAGTCTATCATACTCAGTGATTTATCACAGAAACAAAGAACTGAGTTCTGTGTGTTCTTACTCATAAGGTGAACTTGAGCAATGATAATGCTATAAGAAAGTGATTGGCAGTAGTGGAAAACTGTCAGGGGAGCGGGGGTAGGACTGGCAGTTGAGGGAAACTGCTAGGGGAGGGAGGGTGGGGCACGCCTCATCAACAAGGGGACCTGCATGATCAGTGTTTGTATACCTAACCCTGAGTTGTACCCCACATCATTATAATAAATAAATTTTAAAAATAAAAATAAAAATTCCCTCAACTCAATTGGTGAGTCATTGCATCAAACTTTTAGTCCTTTACATTGATAATAGGCATAGAGGATCAAAGACTTTGATGAACAAAGTGAAGATAATTAGTTTTTCTTAGAAAACTAATTGCATCCAGTGCCCAATGCCTTCCTAAGCTATGGTGTGACCATGTGCTCTTTGAGCTATGACCAGGCCGTGTTTCCTGGCTTTGGTCCCCTTCCCTACCTTGGGGAGGTGAATCTACTCTTTCTTTCTCTCTCTCTCTCTTTCTAATTCACTTTTATAATAAACTATATTTTACTATTAGAAAAAAAAACTAATTGCATCCAAATTTCAGAGCTCCTTGTTCAGTAGTGGTCTTACAGGAGAAGATAGAGGCTAAACAGGTGTGCCCTGCACCTGAATGTAGCCCTGTATTTTCTTCTTCGTGGCAGGAACTCAGAAATATCATCAACACCATCCAGACTCCCCACACACCCTCACAGTGGCAGGTGGCATGGTGAGAAAGTCCACTCTGCTTTGCTGAGCCTGCTTTTATCTGGTTCTGTCTCTTCCTGAGAGAATAAGTGAGTCACCTGGGAGCGGCAGCTCAGGAGACAGTTTCAAGACCCCTAAAGATAGATTCCCGTTGGAGCGCACTTTTCCTCAAGGGCCTCGCCTCTGTCCCCAATCAGGTACTGCCACTGTCCTATTGTATGATCTTTGCTGTGTGACCTCGGTGTCCCCCGTGGGAAGTGACTGGGCCAGCTCTCCAGAACCCCCTTGGGGTGCCTCACTCCCACCCGAGGGTCCAGGACTCTGCGAGTCCCCTGCTCCTCCAGGGCCAGACAGGCCTCTGCAGGTGAGGGAATTCCTGGTTCTCTTTCACCATCTTAATGAACCGCTTTCTAACAGTGAGTCTGGCTTCTTTCCGAATGTTTGAAAATCCGCGTGATCACAACGTTGAAAGGGGGTGTAAAATACCCTCATGGGTAGGCGGCAGCCTCCAGCAAGGAGGCCCCTGAGCTGACCACCCAAGCACCCCAAAGCCAGTCAGCTCTGAGCCCCACATGCCCAGAGGCAGCTGCAGCAGACCCAAGGGCATCTCTGGTCCTCTCCTTTGGCCCCTCATGACACTGCCCTGGAAGTGGATGGGGAGATGGCTCCCCTGCCCCAGGCAGGCTGGACAGGGCATATTTTGGGGAACTGCATCAGTGAAGGTGCAAACCAGCAACCCTAAGTGGTCCATGACACTGAGGCCTGAGTCTCCTAAAAATGAGCGCATCTTTAATAGGCAGGTTCACTACCTTACCATCCCACATTCTGGATCTGTCTTAGTGTTTGCTTTTGGTGTGAATCCTTCTTTGTTCTCTACATTTCCTTTGAACTAGAATTTGTAGCTAAAGGCTTTATGAGAGTCAGGTTCAACACTTTAGGGAACACTTTTGGAGATACTTTGTGTCTCCCAGCACAGGACGCCTCTGCCCACCACACCTGTGACGTTCTGCTTTGCTGCCTGATCATTTGCTTAAAAAGTGACCTCCAGAACTCTGTGTATAGAACTTAATCATTTTCTCTTTACAGTTGACCTGTCATCTGTGGGGTTGCTAGCATCATGTAAATTCTAGTTCAGCAATCTTTCAGTTCTTAGTTTTGGTATCTGTTGCTGACTTCTGCCTCAGCTGTCTTTGAAGGTGAAAACACATTGGCTTCTTGAATACTAATCATTCTTCACATACTTCTTAATTAGTATTCTCAGCAAAAAAGGAATTTTCCTCATCAACCGGGAAAGAACTACAATTCCTTTAAAAAGTCCAAGTGTCTTGACCCCTACTAAGTACTTAATAACTAGATATCCTATCACACAATTATTTCATTGTCATTTATGTATATGATAAATAGAGTGGCCATTGAGGGTTTATAAACGGGGGATTTAACTGCGTTACGGTCATACCGGGAATAGTGTGCAGCCATTAAAAATTATGGTCTTCTACATAAATAACATGAAAATATGAGTGATATGTTAAGTGAGAAAGCAAGTAAGATGTCAATATGTATAATATTCTACTCTGCATATGTAGCACCTGTGTGTAGTGTGCTTGTGTGTATAAGCGTGTGCGCATCAAAATGGACTCACAGTGTCTCCAACTCATCACAGCCCTCAGTGAGCAGATCCACTTTCCCAGCAAGGACCCGATGTGTGGACCCAAGAGTGGTGTCCTGAGAGTTACCTCTGTCCTTGGAACACCAGATCACTTTCGCTCCCCTGTGGAGGGAGAGTCCCCCAACTGAGTAGGAGGGACCCACAGGGAAGCCTCCACTGGGGGAGCTGGAATTAGAGATTAAGGCTGGCCACTTGGGTGCAGCCACTGAGAGCCACTTGTTCAAGGAGGGAACTGTCTGGGGCTGTTTGAATTTTTCCCAGCAGGACAGGGAAGAAGAAAGAATCATGGTGACAACCTGGAGAGAAACCCGCTGGTCTATGGGAGAGCAGGTGGCAGCCTCCAACAAGGGGGCCCCTGAGCCCACAGGTCAGCTCTGAGTCCCACATACCCAGAGGCAGCTGCGGCAGACCCAAGGGCATCTCCTGCCTTCTCCTCCAGCCCCTCCTGCCCCTGCCTTAGAAGTGGGAGGGGAAATGCCCCCCCTACCCTATGCAGGATTCCAGCCCAAAGTTTAAGTCCAAGCTTAAACTTCGAAGTTCAGAGATGGACATACTATGTAAGGAAATCAAACCACACCTTAGATTAGAGTGGTTAGAAAATTCATTTTCTAAGAGCGGCCAGAAATACCTATGGAGCAGGTGGGAAGGGACATGGCTCTTTTAGCCTCTTAACCAGTGTGAACACATTGCAGTGGGACATAGCAAGCCTCACATCCACACCTGCATCCACCTGGGCTGTAAGCTACACAAGTGGCATTAATGTGGGAGCCTCCACTCTCTTCCACATATGCTATGTAGTGTTGGAATGTGTCTCCAGCGGACAGAGATGACTTTTTTAATTTAAAAATTCATACCTAGCCGGGCTCGGTGGCTCAGCCTGTAATCCCACGCCTTTGGGAGGCTGAGGTGAGTGGATTGCCTGAGCCCATGGGTTCGAGACCCGCCTGGGCAGCGAGACCTCATCTCTACAATAAAATCAAAAAATCAGCTGGGCGTGGTAGCGCATGCCTGTAATTCCGGCTACTCGGAAGGCTGAGGCGGAAGGATCGCCGGAGCCCAGCAGGTCGAGGCTGCGGTGTCCGGGAGCGGCCACTGCACTCCAGTCTGGGCGACCGAGTGAGACTCCAACTCAAAAAAAAAAAAAAAAAATTCATACCTGAAAAACAAGTATAGAATTTTAAAGACAGATTTAAATGAGACTTTTTATTGCCACCTTCGACACTGAAAAGTTCTAGGCTATTTCCTGTAAAGGAATCATGATGGCACAGTGGGAATACTGGCATGAGGGGAGTTGGCAGTGACTTCTAGTCTGTTCTGAGGGTTTGGTGACCGTGGGCAAGTTGCTGAGCTCCATAGGCAGTCCCCTTCTCCATAAGGGTGCTCACCAGGTGGGTTTGAAAGTTCCTTCCCACTCTGCTTCTTTTCTAGTGATGCTGTCTCATGGCTAACTCCCTCAACCAGTCATTCTTTCCTACTTTCTCTTCCTGGCAGAGGCTGCTACTTATTTTAAGGGACTGATGAAGAGAATGAAAATACAGTGAGGAAAACATGTCATTCCTTTTTTTAAGTGTTTTTTTCTATTCAGGGATGTTCCTTAATGAGTCTGGCCTGAACCTCCCAGACCACAGGCATGGCTGGGTGGCAAGCCATCTCCCCGTCCTTGTCTGCACCCATCTGGATGGACCTTGTGGACCTGCAGCGGCAGAGTGGCTCTCCCAGGAGTGCAGGAGCCACCCTTGCAGAGGACCAGGGCTCTTGGTGTGGAGACAGTCACATTGTTTAAAAGTCCATGGGGGCCAGGCGTGGTGGCCTCACACCTATAATCCCAGCGCTTTGGGAGGCCAAAATGAGAGGATTGCCTGATCCCACAGGTTCTAGACCAACTTGGCAACTTGACAAGACCTCATCTCTATAATAAATCAAAAAAATAGCTGAGCATGGTGGCACGTGACTGTAGTTCCAGCTCCCTGGAAGGCTGAGGCAGAAGGATCAACTGAGCCCATCAGGTCAAGGCTGCAGTGGCCATGAACATGCCACAGCACTCCAGCCTGGGTGACAGAGTAAGACTCTGACTCAAAAATTAAAAATAAAAAAAATAATGCCGGGGACTTGAGTTCAAGACCAGCCTGGGCAACATGGCGCGACCTCGTCTGTACAAGAAATCAGAAAATTAGCTGGACATGGTGGCTCATGCTTATAGTTCCAGCTACTTGGAAGGCTGAGGTGGAAAGATCGCCTGAGCCCAGCAGGTCAGGACTGCAGTGGCCGTAAGCGTGCCTCTGCACTCTAACCTGGGCCACAAAGTGAGATTCTGACTCAAAAAAAAAGTCCATGGGGGACCTACATCACAAGGAGGCGCTTGTAGGCTGGGGCTATCCCCATTATGCCCTCTTCTCCCCAAAGGGCACAGGTGCTTTTTCAGACCCCACCTGCCAGATTGCATCCCAGGGCTGCAACCCCCAAGGTGGGCCATCAACTCACCCCAACCCCACCCCAGAGGGCCTTGTTTCAGAGGCTGGAGGCTACATAAGCTGGTGGTTAGGAGTGAAAGGTCTGCTATTCATGGGCTGCTTTGAGTTAGGCAACTTAATCGTGCGCTTTGTGCCTCAGTTTCCTCATATGTTTGATAGGACTTATAATCCCACCTCTTTGGGGGCTTCTTGGTGATTGAGTTCATATATCCAAAGCACCAAGGGCAGTGCCCACAAGAGGTGTTTTATATCAGCTTCTGCCCCATGCCATCATGTCCTTCACTTTCCCCTAAGTTGCATGTGACAAGCTGCTTGTGGCATCTGTATCTGGGTCCATGAAAGTGCCCAGGGAGGAGCAATGAGTCCAGAGATGCCAGGTCACATCATCAGGGTGACTTGAGCACCAAGTGCCATCTGCTCATCCAGATCCCTGTGCACCAAGTCCTGTAATTTCTCACTGTAGTGGGCTGATGAGGGAAACATCTTCGTTTTGCAGAGGAGCAAATCAAAGCTTAGGTGAAATGACACACTCAGGGCCAGAGCCTGGAAGCTGAAGGCTGGGACCCCCAGCCGCGATTGGGCCCTGCGCTTCGCATCTCCTGAGTGCATGTGGGCAGCTGTGGCTGTCAGTGCTCTTCAAATATAGGTGCATGTTAGAGTTGCCCGGGACTTGTTAAACACAGACTGTGGGGACCACCTTAGTGGTGATTCTGCATCTCGCCTCTGTGTTCCAAGACTAGGGTGCAGCCCCAGATATGCTGGAACCACCAAGAATATTTTTTTAAAAAATTAAAATGCTGTCCAGGCAAGTTAAACCAGAAGCCCTGGGGCATGGGTATTTTCAGCATTTCCAGGTGGGTTTTGTGCAATTGGTGGATGACTTTCACCTGCAGCAGAAGGAACACAGGTCAGGGCAGGACACTGAAAGGACCTAGGGCTGTGTGTCAGGAGACATTTCCGTTCTGTCCTGCCGCTTCCTGGCCCTGCTCCTGCAGCCTTAACTATCCACATTCGAAATGTGGGGTCTTGTTGCTGATGTTTTCTCTGAAGGAGTGGGTCTGTAGAGAGGCACAGCATGCATCCCAGCAGCCCTGGCCTCTCGGAGCTATTGACTCGGGAACATGACTTTGCACAGGTGGAGCCCATGACAGCTGATGGCATCAGAGGAGTTCTGTGCAGTGTGACTCTGTGTCCTGCCAAGTGACCCTTGGAAGTCATTTTGTTCAGGCCACAGCGAATTCTATACAAAGAATTACCAGTGTACAAGAAGTGCTCTTTTTCTGGTTTCTCTTGCGGTAAGAAAAAAAATCACATTCTATAATGAAAGAACTTGGACTTGATCACGTATCTCTGTCAGGGCCAGGAGAGGGACTGGTTGAGTTGAGCTGATCCAAAAAGGAGGCCGTGATCATTTTTCCTCCTGTCATTAAACAACAGTTGCTTTTCAGTTTCTCTCTACCTTTTCCCCTTCATCTTCTTGTTCACATTAAAACACCCACTGAGCTCTCGAACCACCTGCACAAGAGATAGAAACCCAGGAAGGAGATAAAAGTGGAATGATGTGCTCATATTTCTCCTGTCTTTATCTTGCTACAGCAAAACATGCTTCTTCTTCTTTTTTTTTTTTTTTTTGAGTTGGAGTCTCACTCTGTCGCCCAGACTGGAGTGCAGTAGCTGCTCTCAGCCACTGCAGCCTCGACCTGCTGGGCTCCGACAATCCTTCTACCTCAGCCTTCCAAGTAGCCAGAACTACAGATGCGTGCTACCACGCCCGGCTAATTTTTGATTTATTGTAGAGATGATGTCTCACCAAGTTGCCCGGGTGGGTCTCGAACCCTCGGGCCCAGGCAATCCATTCGCCTCGGCCTCCCAAAGTGAGCCACCGAGCCCGGCCCTATTTTAACTTGCTCACCAAGATGGACTTGGCTGCCTGCTCGCTTTCCTATATAGCTCCTTGAAACAAGGAAAATGATGTCTACTAGTGTATTCCATTAAACCAAGTAATGGAAATCCCGCCTGTGGGGATTTAAGTCATGGCACTCTCCAAGAACAATTCTGGCTATCGCTGTTTGGGCCAAAGTGGTGGGGATTGCAGAGAATGCAGCCCCTGCAGACACTGCTGTTGGGAAGGTATTTGAATATCCAGCCCATTGAATGAATAGTTGTAAGAACTTTGCAGCCCCGCTCCAGGAAAGGAGAAAGGCTCATTTGTCACCCCAGGTTGTGTGCTGTGGGAGGGGATATTAAGTGACTGAGATGGGCTCTGAGCTGACTGCAGATGCAATTTCGACTTTCTTGCACTGCCTGGATTCTGGAAGAAGCTCTGTTACTGTGGCTTCAAACAGAAGCTGTTTTGAATGGAGGATGTTATTGGAAACATTTACTGTCAAATGTAGAGAGAGGCAAGCTGTGATCTGACCTGCAACATCAGTGTCAGAAAGCCTCTCCTGTCAGCTTTCCTCTTACGATGCATTTGTTCTTGCCTCCCATTTCCCGTGCTCTGCCCTGTCTAGGGAAAGGCAGTTTGGCCTAAAGAAGCCCCTGCCCATCCCATGCCCTCCTTCCCAGTCTCCTCTCTCTCTCCAGGCCGTCACTCTGCTTGCCATTTCCTGCATTGGGAAACACTTTATCACCACCACTCAGTGACGGCAGCAACGTGGCATCCAGGGAGCCAGGCCTGCCCAGCCTCCTGCTGTCCCGCCCTGTGCACTGCCGCGCTCTGTGGGCGTGGCTCTGGTGTAGGCGACTAGGCCTCTCTCAAGACAGAAGCAAGGCGAAGACAAATGTGGGGAGGTCTAGGTCGCTGCACCCAGAACCGCCCATTCTCCAAACAGTGTGAGCTATATGGGGGGAGCACAGCGTGAGGGTTATGACGGGGGACCTCGCATGCCTCACGACAGAGTTTCTGTGCCTCAGGTGAGCAAGTACCACATCATCTCAGATGTGACGGCCCTGCAGTGCATTTGTATGGCACAACACCACGTGTGATGTCCCCACACTGTGTCCCCATCTGTATACAGACCACACTGCCAAGGGACTTATATTCATTCTACACTAGAAGTGTAAAGAGGAACCTGGACCTCCCTACGTATCCTTTGGCATCATGCCCAGTGCTTTTATAAGTATCAAATATCTTAAACATAGAGAGATTAAGTCACAGGAAGCTGTATCAGCACATATCCCCTGTGTGAGGTATATGGTGGTGATCAAGTAAGTTCGTGAGGTTAGAGATGGCAGATGTTGGTGTCGGCCCACCTGACACTGGGGCCTTCTCAGGAAAGAGCAGGGACAGGGAGCATGACTGACCTCGGGCCCAGCTCCTGCTCTCCACTCCGAGACTCGGATCCCATTCCCTCGCCTCTGTGAGCCTTGTCTCCTCACCAGGTGTCTGGATAAGGGCTCTCGCCTGCCTCGGGGAGCTGCTTGGAGAACAGTGTCGATTGTTGGTAGAAGTTCTTTCCTAGATAAAGGGTAGCACGTAGTGAGGCTCTTTTGAGAAGTAATTGGTGTTTATATCATTGAAAGAAGCGGAAAACAGATCCAAATCCCAAACTCAAAATAACACCTGTACCATCGTCAGTGAGAGTCATGACTTGCCTGGGAGTAGTCTGGAGAGAAAGCAGGTTCTTCCAATACAAGTTGCATTGCAGCTTCCTTTTAATGATGGTGAGTTCCTCCTCACTTGGTGGAATGCCCCCCTTGGGTTGAAGATGTCACATAAAGTGAGTTACCAGTGTCTCCCTCAGAATTCCACTTGCAGGAAATCTGTCCTCTGTGTCTTGCATTTCCAGCATGTCGATAGGAACCTGTTCCAACAGCAGCCCCTCTCAGACCCTCCTCACTGTCTTCTGTGGATGTTCCATTAAAGTGCCATGAAGCTTCAAAAATGTCTGGAGGATGACTTGTATGCAAGATCAGTTTTTCTCAACCCCTGAGTCTAGAACCTTGTTTTCAGGAGACCAGACTGATTTTTAAACAAAGAATTAGGAATCCACCCACGCCAGTGTGCCCGGAAAGATTGCTGATTTCCTGGAAGCACATTCCCTTGACTAGCCTTCCTGTAAGTGGCCCACAGTCACGACTCTTTCTGCCCACCAGCTTCCTCATGATTTGCACTGACCTTGCCAGTATGCCAACCAGCTGATGGCTTCTCTCAGGAGTTCCCAACTGTCTTGGCTCCCCAGTCAGCCCTATGCATCCCAGAATGAGTAAGATTCCTTCCTGTGTTTAGTTATGTGGCTGTATCACAAACCACTTGAAGTACGATGGCTTCAAAATCAAGAGCGGACTATTTCCCACAGTTCTGTGGTCTGGCCAGAGGGTCCTACCCACACAGGCTGGGGCCACTCCTTGTCTGCATTCAGCCAGTGCCAACGCAAGGCTGGAAGGTACAGGAAACCCTTGCTCTTCTACTTGGCCTCTCCCCCATGGCCCACGTGGGCTCCCTCACACTGGTGTGGTCAGACCCTTTCGTGACAACCATCTTCCAGAAGGAAGCAGAACGCTCATATGGGAAGCAGAATGCTCCCATTCCTCCAAGTGGCCAATGCAGGGTCACTCAGAGGCAAGACAGGGACAAGACCCCATGTCCAGAAGGGTGGAGCTTGTGGGAATAGGAGGAGAGGAACTCCGGGCTGCGCTAGGAGACTCTGCCAAGCTTACAAACATTCTGATGCCTCTTAAATATGCTACCTAACTACTTAACTAAATACTGCATAAGCTGTTGTCCCATGAAAAGAAGCACTTGTCTCTTTATAAAAGCTAAAATTAAGTTGCTAAGGAGCAGTAGAATTAGAGGTAAAGAAGCAACTGTGAATGGTCAGGGCCATTCACAGACTCCAGCTTTGCAGGTCTGCATTTGCCCCACTTTGAGTGCAGTGACACAGGAGATGGACAGCAAATGGGGTGTAACTTACACAAGGCAGAACTGGAGGCCCAGTCAACAAGCTCACGCTCAGTGGAGAGGCTTTTGCTCTGCATTCCTAGCTTACTTGATAAATGCACATTCTTTGTGCTTTAAATTAAATGAAGATGTTCAAGGCATACTTGTATGGCTCTCTGCTTTACCATGCTCACTCCCCCAAGCTGCTAGCTATTACTTTGGGTGTGGGGCTGCCAAAATCATGGAGGATCCCCCATGGGTGGGTTTTGAAAGATGGAGAAGATGTGTGTGATAAGTGAAAATTACGTCTTTCTCATTTATATTAATTGGAAGATATTTTAGGTGATTCATATGGGACATTTGTAGCTGAAGAAGGATGACGTGGAGAAATGGCTCATCTGTCTGAGCGCGTTTGCCTCCGTGTGTTTCCAGTCATGAGGGTTATGTCATCATTTCCTCTCTTTGTTTGCTTTTAGCTTCTTGATTTGTAAGAGTGGCTTGTCAGTTTTATGCTTTGTTTAGCTGCTGACTCTAGCCAGTGCAGTCCAATGGCATCTCAGTGTGGTACTCACTGGCCATGTTCGGCTTCAGAGCATTTGAAATGTGGCTACTGCAACCAAGGAACTGATTTTTTTTAAGTGTATTTAATTTTAATTCGTTTTCATTTAAGTGGCCACATGAAGTTAGCGGTTGCCATATTGGAAAGTACAGCTCTAGGGGTTTGTCTCTATAAACCAATTTAAACCTCTTAGTTCATTTTATCTATTCTTTTAGCTAAAACTTTTACTACATTGTTGAATATTAAGGGAGATATCTGGCTTCTGGTTTCAGTTGTACTCTTGTGTTTAAACATTTCCAATAATACTTGACTTTTTTTTTTTTTTTTTTGAGTTGGAGTCTCACTGTCGCCCAGTCTGGAGATGCAGTGACCACTTCCGGCCACCGCAGCCTCGACCTGCTGGGCTCCGGCGATCCTTCCGCCTCAGCCTTCCGAGTAACCGGAATTACAGGCGCGCGCTACCACGCCCAGCTGATTTTTTGATTTATTGTATAGATGAG
This sequence comes from Cephalopachus bancanus, assembly GCA_027257055.1. Lineage (NCBI taxonomy): Eukaryota > Metazoa > Chordata > Mammalia > Primates > Tarsiidae > Cephalopachus > Cephalopachus bancanus. Next base: position 19,855 of record JAPVLO010001939.1, read on the forward strand.
GTCTTGCTGCCCAGGCGGGTCTCGAACCCGCGGGCTCAGGCAATCCACTCACCTCAGCCTCCCAAAGGCACGGGATGACAGGCTGAGCCACCGAGCCCGGCTTACTTGCTTTTTTTTTTGACAGGGTCTTGCCACGTTGCCCAGGCTGGTCTCGAACTCCTGGGCTCAAGCGACCCTCTAGAGTAACTGGGACTACAAGTGCATGCCACCACACCTGGCTTAATACTTGCTGTTTTCACTAAACAGTCTCTGTTCTGTGAAGGGAGTCTCATATTTCACTCTTTTATTTCAGGTTTTTATAAATTGGGAATAGCCGCTGGATTTCACAAAGTCACTTTTCAGTCTATTGATAGTATCGATAGGAACATGCTCCTCTTTTCAGACTGACCTTTGATTTTATTATCACCATCTCAAAAACTTAGAATGCTACCAGAGCTTCAGAAGTCCAGTTCCCCTGAATTCATCGGAGCCCTCTTCTTTATTTCTCACAGTCTCCACAGATGAACTCTTTGTTTCATGAAATCTAGACTCTCTCCTCTGTTTTCCAAATAAACCTTTTCTCTCAGATACAACATCTTTGCTCATGCTGTTGTGCTGGGACTGGGCCCTGACTATCGCCGTCCAAGTGCCGTCCTGTGCCACCATGGACGCCCTGACAGGACTCTCTCCCTTTCCGAACTATCATTGCACCTAATTTATATCACATCCGGTGTTGCGAATTGATGGCCTGTTCACACAGCATTGTGTAGACCAAATATTTTTTAATGGGCATCTTAATATTATTATACTATTTAACAAAGTAGTGCATGCTATAAAGTTGCAAAAAGCACAATGATGCTACAAGGCTTTTAATAAAGATAATATATCTGGTGTCTCTCCTCATCCCCAATTCTCACTCCTTATGGCAACTCCTTTCAACCCTTCCAGATGCCTTCTCTGGTATTTGCTGCCATTTCTTTTCCTTTTTTCCCCCTAATTTGCATCTTTGTTCATTAAATTCCTAAAATGAATAAGGATTTCTCTCTCATGCCATTCTCACCACCCATATATGCATATACTGTGGCCCCACCTTCCTAATAGGATCATGTCATAGTTGCTAGTTTATGTTGTTTTGAGCATAGTTAAGCTCTGTAAAAGTTGGCATTTCCTTTCTTTATAACTGTATGTTTTTTCTGGAATAGTAATTTTCTCATTTTTCTGTCGCTTAATGTCATAACTACCTACCAACTGTCAAACTTTGGGCCAGAACAACACAAAACACTCTCAAGCAGATCAGAATCCTAAGACCATCTCAGGATTCTATCTTTTCTCTTAGAGCCACTACCCTCAATCCATGCCTCCTCCTGCAGCCAGGGCTCGTGGGATCCCAGTTAGGGACCGTGAGCCTGGCTTCGGAGGTCTGAAAACTGCACAGAGGAAAGAGGCTGTGGTCTCAGAGCTTAGGATCAACCTCGAATGCGATGGAGAGTCATCAGTTCTGTGCCCACATCCTGGCACCCAGAGCCCCTCCTGTGGGCTCAGATCTCATGCTCCTGACTCTCACCCTCCGCTCTGCCTGGTTGTCCAACACACCACTTTCTGTCCTCAGAGCTGTATGGACACCTCTTGGCACTTCCCTTTCAAAGACTTGGCTGTCGTTTTTGTGAGGCTTGAGAAGCAATAGGAAGAAACTCCTAAGTTCCTAACTGGCCACTCGTGCTCTAGGGCTGCTTGTCCACCTGTGCCGTAGGTGACTACATCCAGTGACTCTCAGCCACAGTCTTGTGCACTCCTTGAGCCCACAAATCCATTTTCTCACAGCTTATAGCGCTGTTCCTCACATGTGCCTTTCAATAAAGGGACAAATAAAGGGAAGACATTAAGTCATTGAAGGGACAAGATGATACATTAACTCTGGTTGCCTGAGTCAAATCCTACTACAGTACAACAAATGCTTGATGTGGTACAAATTTAATATCTTTCTGTTAATACTTAAAACAGCAGTGATTAGTATTATTATATAATATATAGTTATTGCATTATACTATATGTCAATAGATATTTTTAAATATATTAGATTATGTAATTATTAGTATTAAAGCAGAAATTTGCAACTTTTTGGTGAAGAGAGTTCAACCTTCAAAATAACAACAAAACTTTCAGAACGCGCTGTTTTTATCAGACATGGAAGGAACTTACAGGCCAGAGTCAGAAGTACTCGGTTATGAGCTGAGCACTTACAGAGGGCTGCTCCTTAGACTCTAATTACAGCCTCACTCGTGGTGCCCACGCCTGGTGAGCCCAAGGCATGTATCTGAAGTTTTGAGGAATACATTCATATTTGATCATTTGTTTGAACATTTTTAAAGAAAACCAACATTTTCTTTAAATATGTAGGAGCATCAATATAGTATGAATTTATGTACTCAAGTATTGGTATATAAACTTCATTTTACAATGAATACATTTTCATTGTATTAAAAATATTTATAAAGTATTTTCATCTATAAAACTTGGTTTGTAATCAACTTTTCGGAGACATATCTGTATTTTTGTAAGTAAAATGTTCCTATATTCAAACCAAAAAATATATGTTCTCCATGAGTGTATTTGTACAGTTATTGTACAGGTCTGGATGGCATGTCTGAGAGGAAAGCCAGAGTAAATTTGTTTGCTTGTTTTACCTAGGCTATCACACTGCTTGTCCAATATTGACGTTTAAACAAAAGATAAAATTTTAGAGATCACAAAGTATAGTAGAAATACCTTGGACCTTGTAGTAAAAAGTCCTGGTTTAAACATGGATTTTATCATCGGTGTGTGACCTTAAGAAGTCATGAAATGATTTCAACCTTAGTGCTTTTCATCTGGAAGAGAATGAATGCAATACTTGTATGACTTACCCTCATAGGGTGGTCATTAAGACCAAATAAGAGGTCCGAAAATGTTTTAAGGTACATATTATGAAAATTTGAGGTATTCAATAACTTTATGCAATTAACCTACGGTTTTCTTACTAGTAAGGCATCTTGACAGCAAAAAGATCAACCAATCTTATCAAAGATTTTAATTTGTAAATGATTGTTAAAGTCAGGTTACCTAGAAGCACAACCATATTTTCCTCTGGGGATATCCCTCCTCAAGGAAGCCTGAGTCTTCACAATTTATACTGATACCAGTGGTGTTCATTTAATCACACTGGGGAATACAGGTCAACAAGAAAAAACAGTGTCTCTCTTAAAATTCAAAAAGTAGACTGCACACGGAATTATGAGAATACTTTCTGCAGAAATATGGTCATTTCTCTAAAGCTAATTAAATGGACCCACATTTATTATTATAGTTATCATTACTCACTATTATACATTAGTTTAAAGATGATTTGTAAGACAATTATCTAATTAATGGATTTGCATTTCTTTTCTGTTCTATTCTATTCTATGAGTCGGGGTCTCACTCTGTCACCCAAGAGGGAGTACAGTAGCCAGATCACAGCTCACCACAGCCTCCACCTTCTGGACTCAGGCGATCCTTCCACCTCAGTCTCCTGGGTACCTGGAACTACAGGCACAGGCTACCAAATCCAACTTATTTTATTTTATTTTTTTGGTAGAGATGAGGTGTTGCTATGTTTCCCTGGCTTGTCTCAAACTCCTGGGCTCAAGCAGCCCACTCACCTCAGTCTCCCAAAGTGCTAAGATTACAAGCATAAGCCATCACATTTGTGAAGCTTCTGTCACTTTGTGGTGTGCCTTTGTGGGGCCTGCGGTCCTGCCTTACTTTGCCTTTCTCCCTCCAGCCTGCAGTGGCGTCTGGGACAACATCACATGCTGGCGGCCTGCTGATGTGGGAGAGACTGTCACGGTGCCATGCCCAAAAGTGTTCAGCAATTTTTACAGCAAACCAGGTACTGTGTGTGCACTGAGTCGCTATGTTCCTCCACAGTGTTTGAGTCTGAGAATGTGGGTGTTCTCCATGAAGGCAACAAGAAGCAGGAGCATCACTTTCTGTTGGTAATGTCCAGAGGCTTCCTGCTACTCAGGAGAGCCAGAACAGCTGAACCGTGTAAGGGTGAATACGTCTTGGGGAGCAGGGGGTGTCATCTGCCTCAAGCACAGGGAAAGAACCAGACAAGGGTTGTTCAGGAGCAGGAGACATAGACAAACAGGAACCAAAGAACTGAAAATGTGTAAGAGATGGGAAGGGAGACAAGCAGGAGACTATACCAAGGTTCCATGTATCCCTGCTGGGTTCGTCCACCGGGAACGCAGGGCGTCCTCCAGGGTTTTGAGGGAAGTGAGCTGTGGCGCCTGGAGCCGTGATGCTCGGAGGAGAACCACCACCAGGAATGTAGTTTCTCCTTCCCAGGAAGTACCTCTTTACTGAACCAACTCTTTTCCAATTCTCAACTCCCCTCCTTGCTTCACCTGTTTGATGGTGCCTAAAGTGTGCAGTTTCTCCTGAGTTCGAAGGCTCCTCCTGTGTCCAGGGTTGCTCTGTGCATGAGTGCTGCAAACATCTCTTGGCTCGATCCTGAAAGGAGGGTTTTGCTTGTTTGTTTGATTTTGTAAGTGATTCTGATTTCCATGATGTAAGGAAATCTATTACAAAAAACGGAAAACAGAAGGTACATCTGGACACAGACAAGCATAATACGTTGGAGTGCTACAGAGAACTTACTTTGGTCTTGGTCAGATGGTAGTGGGTGAACACTAGGAGAGTTAATAGTGCTGATGTATTGTAAAACAGTATTGGAAAGTGGAGTGGAGGAAAAGGAGGTTCAGAAAAGAAAGATAGGGAGATTCTCTCACCCCGAATTGCCATTGGGGAGGTGGCTGGAAGATAGAGACTGTCCTTGTGTGATCACCACTAGTCATCCACAAGTTAGAACCAAAATTATTTAAGAGAATCTGACTTCAAGAACTGTCTCATATAATGAATAACCTGTCTGCTGAGTGGCTTAGGCTATAAACATTCTCTGGGAAATCCAGAATAAAGTGGCACAGACTCTGGTTTTTTCAAGTCAATGTCATGGTTCTGGGTCTCCAGAAAGCACACAGCAGCCTGGTAATTTCCACATTGCAAACACCAGAACCAGTTTCTGGGCCATCTGTAGCATCTAACCCAACCTCTGACAAACAGAGGCCATCTGTTTGGCACTGGGCACCCAGGTCAGTTAGACTCTGGCTCTGCTTAGAATCCTCATGCTTCCTCCACAGGGAGAATGAAAACTCCCAGTCTGTTTTGGGTTAAATGTTTGACACTTTTGCCAGGCACGGTGGCTCACGCCTGTCATCCCAGCACTCTGAGAGGCAGAGGCAGGTGGATTGTTTGAGTCCAGGAGTTTGAGACCAGCCTGGGCAACATAGCCAAACCTTGCCTCTACAGAAAATAAAAAACTAACCCAGCATGGTGACGTGTGCCTGTAGTCCCAGGTGTTTGGGATGCTGCGGTGGAAGGATTACCTGAGCCCAGGAGGTGGAAGCTGCCATTAACCCTAATGATCACACCACTGCACTCCAGCCTGGGCAACGAGTGAGAACTCTACTCAAAAAAAATAAAGATGCTTGACACTTTTTTCTCAGACAGGGAACATGACTCTGCCTTGCTATTGTGAGGAAATTTGTGGAGTTTCCCTGAGTAGTTACAGCTGTCTACTTTTTCAACCAATCACAAAAACGTGAGCTAGGAGATGGCATGCTCAGACAGTGGACAGATAATCAACATGCAATGTCCACATGGAATGTCATCTTTGGGGGCATTAAACAAGCATTTTTTGCAATTATTTGGAGGAATAGGGGTGTAACAGGAAGCTGGGGACTGAGGTGGGTCCACTTGGCATCATACAGCGGGGGGCTTCCTGTGACCTGTAAGGGAAGCTGAGTCATGGAGCACACTCAGAATAACTTCAGTGCACAAACCTAGATGTTCAAGAAATAGACCTGTCTTTTCATAAGAAGTTGCCTTCTCCTTTTATTTCTTATCTCTGCAACAGGAGAGGGTTGGGGACTCCATCGTTAAGTTGGGGATGTGGCCTCGGGTTGACATCTGGTCAACATCATGGGTGCCTCGCACACCGCCATGGCAACCAGCACTCTGGCGCTTGGCGTTTCTGTACCAGGGGAGAGCCTGAGCCATGTCCAGTGGGAAGCTCCTTCTCCAGATCCTAGCCCCTGCCCTGTGTTGGTTGTGCCTGGGAGACAAGCCCTCTCCTGGCCTGGGTTGGACACTCCTGCGCAGGGAAAGCCGTGAGGACTGGGTGCTTGTGGCATTTCCTACCCCTGTCCCCATGAGAAGGCAGTGTGCCAACTGTCTGCTCAGAGAGGGAACAAAGGAAAGGGGCAAGAGCTGAGGGGAGAGGAGGCCACAGTTCATTGCCCCAGTGTGACAGCCCCCTGTGAAAGCACTTGCTCGTGATCCGTGCTTGATGCCTGGGAAGGCAGCCCTGACAGCTCTGTGCTGGGTTTTTCATTTCTTGACAAACCATCTGTGTTGTTCATTGCTGCATGGTGCCCAGCTACCGATTTGGCATGGAAGTGAGGTGTCCAGACTAAAAGAAGGAGTCAGCTACCTTCCAGCACACACATGGCGCTAGGTGCAGTTCTGAGAGTAACAGTCTTTAAAGGGGACATCAGCAAACCCCCAGGTGGAGGATAGTGCATGTCTAAGGGGACTTGGAATATTTGCTCTGAAGAATGAAACCCCAAAGGATTGCCTCAGGTATTAGTGGGAGGAGGAGTGATGTGCTCTGCATGTGAGACCTACCTGTGGCCTGACCACCCTCTTCTGGAATACCTTGAGAAGTTCCCTAATCATGTGTGGCACAGGTATGACAGTGGCACCTTCCTCGGAGGGCTGTGGTGAGGGCCGTGCCTGAAATATACATAGAACTCAGGAAATGAAGCGCATTCCAGTTGGACTGGCCAAGACATTATCTTCAGAGCTGCATCGGGCCTCCCCAGACCCCAAGGCTAGTTCCATGCACTGCACTCTTACCTACAGAGTGGGGGATGGGAGGAGCCATGGGCAGGGTGAGGAGAGTTCCCACAGAGTGAAGGGCCCCTGAGATCTGGGATCCTGGCTTCCACCTCTTCAAGTTGACGATCATTGGTTTTGCCCCCCTTGCCTTGTCCTCCTTGCAAGGCATCTCCCTGGTCTGTCTCTACACTTCCCTGGCCTCTCTCTGCACCTCCCTGGCCCCTACACACCTCCCTGGACTCTCTCTCTGCACTTCTCTGTCCTCTCTGCTGCCTTCCCTCCAGCATTTCTGAAAGTTCTCCTTCTACATCCGCCCCAGGTGTCTCAGAATCAGGTGGTCAGGAAGGATAAAGAACCTCTACTTATTCTATAGACTTAATGACTTGGTTTCTGTGGTTTTATTTACACGCCTTCTTCAGCTTAGTAGACACTAATCTCCAGTGGAAGGAAAGGGTGGACCTGACAGTAATGAGAGACAGGCTTAGCTTCCACCGACCACTGGTCCCGGGGCTCAGGGCAGGACCTGAAGTTTCCCGGCTCAGGTGAGAGCCAGACTGCCAGAGTGGAGCTCGGCCCGGCGCCTACTAGCAGTGTGACTTTGGGCAAGCTACTCGGCTTCCCTAAGCCTCTGCTTTCTCGTCTGTGACATGGAATAATTCATATGGTTTCAGAATCAGATAAGTTGAGACAAATATGGAGGCTTAGCATTTGAGAGCTTAGTGGACTGTAGCTGCCACTGCTCCATGACCACTACTATAGTTTTTATTAGTAGCATGGTTCCTGAATTTGTTGGGATTGATCTGTATGAGCTTCAGTCTCCTTGTCTGGAAAATAGGGCAGTGGGACTGGCTCTCCAGGAGCCGTGTCTCTTTCAGGGCTCTGTCTACCTCCACTGTGCATGGGGATCTCTGCTGCCAAGTGTCCCCACACCAGCTGGGGTTCCCTGTGGTAGGTGTGTGCCCTGACCTCTGAGACTCCTGACTGGCGCTGGTGTCAGGATGGCCTTGCTGAGATCGGCCTCTCACCCCACTCCTTCCCAGTAGAGTCAGGCCTGGCCCAAGCTCTCCTTCTGCCTCTCACTTCCGGGTGACAAGAATCACTTGTACACATGATCACCGAGGCATGAATGAGCTCTTCCTGATGAATTAGAGCAAGTGAGGAACCGGGTTGCCATAGTGTAGAAGAAACAATGGGATTTTCGAGTCAGAAAATATGTCTCTCCCACCCACTAGTTACTGAGTTTTCAGAGCCTTATGTCCCTCCGTAAAATGGAACAGTAATGCCTACCAAATCTGTCTTGCAAGGTTGCCCTGAAATTAAAGAGTCATGTGAAGGAAGACACTGACTGCATCCGAAGGCCCTAGACCCTTGAGTCACTGCAGCAAGGTGGGAGATGAGGCTCCCGGTTCTGGCAGTGCCAAGCACAGCAAGTGCGTAGAGGGGGCTGAGTGCCGTAGGCCCTGTGGGAAGGATGATCCTGATGCTCAAGCAGCGCATCCACACGTACCCCAGGCGAGGCTGGCATGTTCAGAGTCCTTACTGCTCTGGTGCCTTTGAGAACTTCCTCACTCACTATGTTGTGTGGTCATCTGCTAAGGACACTTTCTTTGTAAATAGAACACCACATGTCTGAGCAGAACATACAGTTTTAGGTTATTTAGGGTTAGGGTTAGTGGAATTGTAAGCTGCCTTTATTTCATGCAACTAAACCTTCATACCATGATCAGTTTCCTCCAACACCAGTGACTGAGGGGAGCCTGCCCTGTTCTAGGTCAAGGGCTGGTGAAGGGGAGGGCTAGAGGGAGTTCTCAGGAGCCCGGGAAGCTGCGCTATCAGCTCCAGGAGAGTCAGGGTTCGGCTGCACATATTTCCTGTGGTGGCAGAACATGACAGTCTGTTAAGAATTTTCATTCTGCCCCCCCAAATAACAATACTTAACAGTGGCAGTAATTACAATTTATGGCACAGTACTGTCACGTCTCTTAGACCCTACCAACCGGAGTGGGGGGCACTGGCCAGATTACGTGGACAAGGAGGCTGAGAATAGATTTCCACAGGGACACAGCTGTCCTAGCTGACCCTGGGCATGAGGCAGCATTTTAAGACAGCACAGGCGAGGCACACACTAAACAGTTGCTGCAGAGGCTAGTTTTCGCAGACTTGCACATAAAATATCTGAACTTCATTTTCCTAGGAAACATAAGCAAAAACTGTACGAGTGATGGATGGTCGGAGATGTTTCCCGATTTCATAGACGCCTGTGGCTACAGTGACCCTGAGGATGAGAGCAAGGTAGGCTCCTGCGGGGCTGTAGGCCTGGTCAAATCCCCCTCCTAACGCGCCACGTAGACGAGGAGCCCGTTTTCATCGAGGGCCCGTTCCCACCCTGTAAGCATTATTTGGATTTTCTTTCCTCTGAGTAGCAATCTTTCTTCTTCTTCTCTGAATTAAACAAAATCCCTATTTCAGTTCTGCTGCCTGGCATTTGGAATTGTTTGATTGTTCCATGATTTTGGAGTCAGGGAAAGACTTTTTTTTTTAACCTGCTATCAGTGTGTCCCTTCGATGGTGAAGAGACATCAGAGGGTGGCCTGACGTGCCTGAAAGTAGCTTTTCGAAGGCATCCTGAACAGCACCCTCTTTCTGCGTTTGGGTTTAGTGTCTCATTAAGACCATGGTCTGGGCCATTGAAAAACCAGTGCCAAAGTTTCCTAAGACTAGAGCCTGCAGCAAGAAATGTGCCCAACATTAGGGAATCTTTTCAAGCTGAGAGACCAGGTTTGTCCTCAGCCCAGAGGCTCCTGTGCATGGGTGTCTCAGTCCCAGTTGGCGGTCCTCCCAGTCAGGCTGCACACATTTGACACACAGTTTTCAGGGGGTCTCAGGGTGTTGTGTCCATCGTGAATCCTTCTGCAGGACTGTGATCTGTAAATAACCAGAGCAGTTTTTCTCAAGAGTGGAATGTGTCTGGCTTCAGCTGTAGTAAACTCTGCTCCGGGGTCTGTCTGGGCAAACCTTCCCAGCCCAGCAGCGGTGTGGCCGCCCTTCCAAAGTCTCACCCAGCAACATTGTCCAGGTATTGTTCATCTGATCACCAGACAGCTCACCATCCTCCCCCTTTGCCCTTACAGTCCTGTGTGGGTGGTGAACATCTTGCACACCCACCGTCAGAGGTATGTGCAGACTTGTGTGTGCCCACACAGGGTGTAGAATCAAGTAGGGGAGACACTTGAGGCTATTTGAAAGAGCCTTAGGAAAGATCATGCCACACACGAATAGATATTCTTCTACAAGCCAGCAAAGTATTAAGTGAAACCCTATGACCTGCCCCAACTCGTAAAGGTGCTACTTCCTGTCCCGGTCCCTGGGGAGACGGTTGTCAATGCTGTTGGATTGCTTCTCTGGGGGAATTAACACATCTCTCTTGTGCTCCTTTCTTACAGAGAGCTTTCTTTGCTCTCTTCACTAAGTTTTACAGTTCAAAGCCAGTTGTTTTTCCCACCAAATTATTAAGCCTTAGGAAAGGAAGTCCTTGATATTGTAGCCAATATCCCACCAAATTGGAATACATAACTCCCGACCTGTGGCCAGTAGTTAATAAGGGATGTGGTAGTGGTGGTGACTGGCACGTTGGATGTTGCTGTGAGCCTGATGTAATTACCAGGATGACCTCATTTACTCTGGATAGTAAGCTATTTCACAGATGGAGGAACTGAGACTTAGAGAAACTGGAAGGTATGCTCCCTCATGCATAAGCCATCAGAGCTGGGCCCTCATTGGTCTGATTCCAACTAGTTCACGTGTGCCCATACTTGCTCTGACATTTCTGCCAGGCCGGGCAGCTCTCTGGCCCTACTGCCCTCATGTATAGGTTTGAAAGCACCACCATGTGTTGGGACACCCTGCAGGAGTCACCTGGCAGGGGCTGTGCTAGCCTTTCCAGCATATGCAGAGACGTCACTTGAGGATCCCTCTGGAATGTACTCCCACACGGCATCCAGCACCATGGAGTGTCAGGGACCTGGGAGCCAGCACACGTGGCTGCTAGCTCTGAGGAGGGAGGATGACAACTTGCTTCTGACCCTCCCCAGGGATGACCCAGCTCAGCTGAAGAGAGAGAGAGAACTCTGTCACCTCACTCCTCACTTCCTGTGTGCAATGGTTTTCTGGTTCTGGTGAGTGTGACGTCACAGCAGTGAGGATGCCATTGGCCCCAGACATCGGTAGAAAAGGGAATTTCCTCTGAGGTCCCGGTGACACAAGTGAGGGAGGGGTCTCATTAAGCCTGTGGAGCCCTTGTGCTTTGTTCTAGTCTCTGTCCTGTTTCTGCTGTGCATAATCTCTAGTGTGAACTTTTCTGTGTCAGATGCAGTCACTGTCCTCAGAGGCTGTCACCCTTTGGTGGCCCGTGGGCCCCCAGGGTGTTGGAGGTGCTGCTTCAGTGCCCCCACCAGGGGCCGTTGTGTGCATCGGGAACATGTGACTCTAGGAATGTCTTAGAATTCAGTGTTGGCACATCCCAGATGAGACACCGGAGGGGATTCACCAACCTGTCAGGCTTATGAACCAGGCGAATGGGAACGGGAGAGTAGCTGCCGTGACTGCACGAACATCTAACAGTATTTAGAGTCAAAGGCAACAGAAACTTCCTGTCAATTCCCTCTTACTCCTCCATGTCCTCCAGGATGTAACTGATGGCTCAGGTGTTCCATAGTCTTTCCTGTCCCTTCCCCTCATCACTAAATCCTTAAAAGGCTGGTTTTTTGTTTTGTTTAGTTTTTGAGTCAGGATCCCACTCTGTCACCCAGGCTGGAATGCAGTGGCATAATCACAACTATCACGACTCATGGCAGCCTCGACCTCCTGGGCTCAGGTGATCCTTCCACCTCAATATCCCAAGTAGCTGGGACTACAGGCACACACCACCACACCTGGCTCATTTTTTAATTTTCTGTAGAGTTGTGGTTTTGCTATGTTGCCCAGGCTAATTTGAACTCCTGGGCTCAAGCAATCAGCCTGTCTCAACCTCCCAAAGTGTTGGGATGACAGGTGTGAGCCACCACACCTGGCTATTTTTATCCTACTCGTTTTGGGACTGCGTCACACCCTGTTTTCCCCTTTTCTTAGAAGCTGTCTTCAAGGTTCTCCTGTATGCCAGAGTGATGCTTGCCCTGTGTATGTTTTGTATATATCGGAGTCTACAGATAGGCCCAGCTGGTCCCAGTATAAGCCTGTGGGTGTATATCCTCATGTGCATCTCAGCTGACAGCACCTCTGAGCCTGGGCTTGAGTCCTCATTGGGACCTTCAGCTTTGGAGTCTGCTTAACCTTTAACCCCAGTTTCTCATCAGGAAAATGGGGGGTAAGATCTACCTCCATCCACGGTTGTTGATGGCACAGCACAGAGCCCACAGAAAAGGCCCTCTACAGGCTGAATCTGAATTCAGAGCATGTACTCATAGAAGGAATGGTGAATTTCAGGGTCCCAACCCCTTCCCAAACTGCTGCATAGCCATGTGATACACTCAAGCCAGAAAACCACGCTGATGGCTTTCTGAGAGTAAGACTTTAAATCATAAATTTACCCCATATTTTTTCTGTAGAAAGAAGAGTTTGAGGCTCTGTACTGAGGACCCTGAATTCTGACCAGGAGTTGGGACAGCTTCTCCACTAGCATGGTGACCAGAGAGCCAAGGGTGGCCTTAGCAGCGACCTTGTCACCTCCTACCTGTCACTATGAGAACCCCCGGGCTGGGTTGCTGGGATGCAGTCAGACCATTGTAGGGGCCACGGAGACAGGCCCCAGTTGCCTGGAGTCTAGGGGGCTCTGAAGTCCGCAGAAGGGAGATTCCGACATCCAGATGGAATGCTAGGGGGACCACACTTGAGTCTTCATCTACCTCTGAGTTAGCCAGTGGCTGCACTTAGGAGGCATCAGAACACACGTACTAGTGAAAGGCAGAGGGCCCTGAGATCCCCCCACAGTATTCCTTCAGAGTCCATGGGTGCAGACCCCTGCAAGAGGTGTGACCTGGTGCTCATTCATTCATTTTCTCCTTCATCCATTCATTCCACGAATAAAGGTTTCCAAGAACCTCTGTTCTGAGCTCCTGGGGTCATAAAGAGTGACATGGGATCTGGGAAGTGGTGAGAGCCAGCGTAGCTGTGGCGATAATGGGGTAAATTTATGATTTAAAGTCTTACTCTCAGAAAGCCAGCAGCGTGGTTTTCTGGCTTGAATGTATCAAATGGATATCAGCTCAAGTCACTAATCAAGCATGACCTCCTCAGCCCCTGTTTCCCCGTGGGTCCCATCCTGGGAAGCATTCCCAGGGACACTCTCTGGAAAACTCCAGGTCCATGTGGTCATTGGGAAAGGCCTGTAACTGAATCCTGTCTGCGTGACCAGAGCCTCTGTGATTCCCCAATGCTTCTCTGTCTTTGAAGACCTATTTTTCTGCTTAATTAAACATTTGAGAGATTCTGCAAATACCATAAGTGCATATTCCCTGCTAACAGATTAGAAAGTCAAAATATTTTAATGTGAGAAGGCAAAGATAACGATGGCACAAACCTGAAATGAATCAGTTTTCTTTCTGATTTCACTTTCTGCTCTTTGGACACTTTGAATACTTGGTTGTTTTAGGGACTCGTTTTACAAACAAAACGACGGCACATATTGTGTGGCAGTCCAGACACCCGAGCACCAGGACCGGCCCAGGCAGCTGCTGGGAGGGCGTGTGCTGCCCAAAGCCAGGTCTCCTTGGCTGGTGAGCACAGGGGGGACTCGTAGATGAACGGGGTCCCTCCTATCCCCAGGAGCTCATGCTTCATCTCATCAGTGTCCCACTTTCTTCCGAGATTGGTATTTCAAACTGAATTTCCTGCATGCACACAGCCAAATGCTGCCCTGGGCGTTGTATGTGCAATCTTCATTGGTTTCAAAGTTAATTAAATTCAAGGAAAAAAAGATGTAGCCTCCACAAAAGTCGCAGGAAACCTACAGCTAAGACGTAGTAGTCGGTAGGGAGTTACCTGGAAGAAGGACCGGTCTGGGGACCTGGAGGTCATGCACGTGGCTGTGCAGCTGCGTCTCAGAGACCAGCTTCCATACCCAAGTTCTCCCTGGTCTGTGTCCTTCTCCCTCCAAGACCAGCTTTCAGGCATTGTGCTTTGGGTGGGAACATTTCATTTTAGGCCTTGTGTCTTTTAAGCACCGAATAAAAGGTTTAGCTCCACAGGAAGATTTAAGGAGCCACCAGCCTGTGGGCACCTCAGCCCTCGGGCACCACGATTGCTCCTCTCCCCCTTTTTGCACCTTTGCCTCCCTGCAAGTGGGTGGTTCTCAAATAAGACTGGCACCAGATTAAAATGCCTGGGATCACCAATGGCTGAAGGTTCTCAGAGCCATATGTGACTGGGCCTGACCTCTCTGCTCTGCCAACGGGGCTGAGGGTGGGGTTGAAGTCTCACTGCCTGAAAAACGGAATAGAAACTCCCAAAGACAGCAAAGTGGCTCAGGCCAAAGATGGAGACTCACAGCCAGGGCTGGATGTCTTGATTCATGGCTATAATCCCAGCACTTTGGGAGGTCAAGGCAGGAGGATCCCTTGAGCCTAGGAGGTCAGGGCTGCAGTGAGCTGTGGTCATGACACTGCATTCCAGCCTGGGCAGCACAGTAAGACCCCATCTAGAAAAAGAAAAAGAAAAGAAATTCACAGCCAGGCTAGTGTGAGGCTGTGGATTCCACTTCCTCCACCCACTCCCGTGGGGCTCAGGTTTCCAGTGGCACACTGAACCCCTGGGGCCTTGTCATAATGCAGGTTCTGTTCAGTCGGTCTGTGGCGCTCTGCATTTCCAGCAAGTTCCCAGCTAACACCAATCAGAATCAGAGCCTTGAGCCCTTACACAAGAGACCAAAAGCCTTGGTCTTGGAGGTCCAGGCTGGAGAACCACCCCAGCTGTCACTCACTGATGGCTGAGTGATCTGATCAAAGCTTGCCCCTGCCCCACCCATTCCTGGGATCAGACCCAAAAACCTTGGCACAGATACCTAGATGGGCTAAAGTTGCTGCTTAGCTACTGGAAATCCTCATTTCTTGATGCTTAGAGCATTCAAAAGCATACTTCTTGTCAAAAACTCAAAGGGAGTGAGAATCCTCCCTTGGTGATCTGAAGATTTCATCTCAGGCACCAATAAAAGAGCACAGAATTCGGGGCTTCCCTTGTTGAGTTGGGGTCAGTTGGGAGGTAAAGCAGTCAAACCTCTGGGACTCCAACACCGGTAGCTGCCCTCAGGCCTTTGCTCCTGCTGTCAGAGCGGGTGAGGGGTGGCATGCAGGGTCACGGTGGAACAGCTGCCTTGCTGTGGGAGGAGCAGCCCCACCAGCACACGCTGGTCAGCATGCGAGGTGGTCCGCTCCGGTACGTCTTCAGTATTACATATTTGCTAACATAGTCCCTAAATAAAGAGCATGTCTGCTAAATTTAGCCAAGAAAGCTGTTTGGCATTTCAGCCTTCCCATGCATCAAGTGGACACATTTCTTCCATATTATGCTGTATCCCTAAAAATGTTCTCGCAGTCTTCTCTCAGCATTCAGACCACTATGGCAACTCTTTCCACCAATGCTACCTTCACTTCCCCAGGATTCCTTGTCCCTAATGACAGATCACAGCAACCAACCCTGTTGGCACTTTACATATGTGTGTGTGTGTGTGTGTGTGTGTGTGTGTGTGTGTGTGTGTGTCTGTTTATAAACATATATATAAAATTATACCAGGAATGGAGGCAGGAGAGTCTCACCCTGTCTGGGGCCACAAACCTACCCACTCAGAGCCCGTGTGTGGATCCTGACCCTTCACTGACTCTTCAGGCCCACGGTGTGACCATGGCTCACCACTCCCTACCTTTGGCATCTGATGGACCCATGCCAAGAAGCTCCTTGCTCCTCGATCTCCTCCCTGGTGCTGGTTTCTCTTCTATTTCCCAGGACTCCCTGTATTGTTTCTCTTGTTGGATATTATCTCAATGCATGCTAAAATTATATATATAATTTTAAAGGTGTGGGGTACAATTCAGGATTAGGTAAACACATGAACATCGTACAGGTAGAGTTTGGGTCTCCCTTTCGTCCCCACTTTTCCGGGTTTGAGATCAGGTACCTTACTGACATTGTGTCTCCCACTCTGGGCACTTTTGTGTGAGACACTGACTGATCATCACACCAACCCTGGAAAAAACCCCATAAGGATGCACTGACATCTCAGGGTTGCCAGGAAGAGTCAGAGACCCGTAGCGCCGCCTGCCTCGAATTGCCACCTCCAGGGATATGTGGGGTCGGGATCAGAGTCCAAACATGGCAGTGGAGCACAGTGTGCAGGCTACCTCAGCAGTCACAGCACCCAGGTTTGCACACAGGACAACCAGCTTTGTTCAGCTTTCTAACAGTTCTGACAGCAGCATCTTTGTTCCACATCAAACGGCAGAAGGAAGCCTCGCATCATGGAGTGCCCAGTGCCAGTCACAGTGGTGGTGGTCCATGGGGTGCCGAGAGGAGGACACCAGAGCAGGGACAGCAAGGCAAGCCATGGTGGGGCACGTTTGCCGATGGGCAAGGTGGTGCAGGAGTGTCTGTGGGCAGGCTGGGCCAAGAGCTGACCTGTGGTTACCCACAGAGCCTTGCACGAGGCTGACCTCAGGTTCGGGTAGAAATCGGGCCATGAGCATAAGTGTGACTCAGAAGTCACCTCACCAGGCCAGACACAATTAGTAGCTATTTTCATGCTAGTTTTAACTCAACCTGTGCACGTAGGGCTTAATACTTCCCAAACACATGGATCAGCCTTTCCAAGGACAAAGGAGAAACAGGATGGGGAAAGGAATGTTCAGAAGGAAAAGTACAAACACACTCGTGCCCAGGAATGGGCAATTGGGCTTTCAAGTTCTTTAAGTCCTAAAAGAATCTTCTAGGAAAAATGCTCTTAAAGGGAGGGAGCTGGGGGTACAGAAATGAGAGGTCAGTGTAATCAAGAAGATGAAAGCCCAGAGGAGCATGTGTTGGGATAATATCAAACAAGAGAAACAATACAGGGAGTCCTGGGAAATACAAGAGAAATCAGCGCCAGGGAGGAGACCGAGGTGCAAGGTGCTTCTTGGCATGGGTCCACCAGATACCAAAGGTAGGCTGTGGTGAGCCGTGGCCACACTGTGGGCCTGAAGAGTCAGTACAGAGTCAGGATCCACATGCCCAGCTCTGTGTGGGTAAGTGTGTGGCCCCAGGCAGGGGCGAGACTCACCTGCCTCTGTTCCTGGCATAAAGATGGTGGAGACGTGTTCTGCCCCTGGGCTTGGGCAGCCTCGGGCAGGACTCCCCTGTGCAGCTGGGCTGTGCTCTAGAAGCGAGTCCAGTCTCTCTGTTGCTCCCTCTACTGAGGGACTTGTATCTCCTGCCTTGCATGGGGGAGACAGACATCTGGGGACAGGCAGTCTGGCTCTGGGGCTGGCAGGTGAGAGCGGTGCTGAGAACACCTGCCGGGCCACCTCTAGCCCAGGACTCTCAAGCAGGCACGGTGGGGCGTGACTGCTGGGGAGGAGACTCCGCTCAGAGAAGGTCATCTCCTGAGGCTTGTTGACCGAAGACTCCACCACACCATTCACTGATAATCCTGCTGGTTTCTCCACAGGACGCACAGCACCCATTTCAGGACTAGAAATTTGGTCCTAAGGAATAATCAAAGAAAGTTTAAAAATGTAATTTTTGTCTCCTGGGTACTAGGGAAGTCTGTTAAAGACTAGAAAAAAGGAGAAAACATGTTTTGAAAAGGTTTACCTGCTGCCTCAAATGGGCATCACCTGTCCCATTAGGGCTGGTGAGACCCAGATGTTGGTGGCTTGGGGGCATTGGCAGCGGTGACACTGTGGCTGGGACCGCGGCTAATGGAAGCAGAGCTCTGGGAGCCTTGTGTCTACACTCCTTGTAATGTTCAAGGCCTCTCTTTGAAAAGCCCTTTTGCTCTATTTTCTGCTTTTTAAAAAATAGGAATATATTACTTTGTATTTTCATGAAACCAAATGTTAAGTCCTAAAAAAATCTTGCACTAGGTTTGTCTTTTAACCTTGGACTTTGTCAGAACAACGAGGAGACTCAATTGCCACATTCGCTATGTTGCATCTTTTTAAAACCTATTTGATGAACATTCGTTGCAAGTCATTCAGGGGCCCCAAATTCAGTCGTGAGTCTGTTCACCAGTTAATGTTTCTCTTGACCTCCTCCCTCTCTTGTCGTTGGTGTGTGCACAGTCATTTGAAAGTGGGTTTTACACACACGCGCGCACACACACACACACACACACACACACACACACACACTTTTTCACTTCTTGAAATATTACGAGAATCTCCTCAAAGCAGGGTTGTTCTCTTAAGTAACCTCAGTACTGTTATCACATTTAGGAAAGTTCACGGTTTTACGGCACTATTATCTCATCTGCTATCTATACTCTAATTTTGTCAATTCTCCCAACAACACTTAAATAGCATTTTTTTCCAGGGCAGGATTGCGTGTTGTATTTGGTTGTGGGGACTCCTCGGGTTCCTTTAATTTGAAACGTTCTCCAGTCTTTATCTTGATGCTTTTGAAGACTGTAGGCCCGTTAGCTCACACTGTGCCTGCCTGGTGTCTCCTTGTGACTAAACTCAGGGGATCTGCCAGGCGTGTGTTTTAAAGCAAGGTAAGTACACTGGGTAGCAAAGTGAAGGTCCCTGCCAGGGTCAGTTGCCTTTTTTTTTAACTCATAAACTCTGTGCATGAAGTAGGTCTCAATGGGATAAAAAGTTCCAAACTATCTATGGCTGTTCCTGTACTTCAGAAATATCTCATTTAGATTTTAAAAGAAAATCGAGTCTCTTTCCAACCCCTCCACACCACCAAAGGAGCACTGCATGTCGTTACTTACAATGAGGCAAGCGAATGGTGGCATCGTGGTGACTGTGTGCTGTCTGCCTAACAGCCCCTGTGCATGCAGACTCTTCCTCTCCAAAATGTCACCACTGGAGCTGGGCACCGCCCTGCAAAGAAACTGCAAAGTCACACTGCAGTTATCACCACAGCCGAGCGTTTGAGTATTCCCGCTTAGGGTAGCAACAGTGTAAACTTTCCCCTGGGTGATCAGCCTTTGTTCAAAGTAAGAACAGGGGCCAGCACCCTTCCCTCCTGAGGTATCAGACAGCAGAGAGCTGGTGCCCTCATAGGTGTCGAGCCTGGGACTCGGAAAGGCCTCATGGCTCGTGAACACTCAGCTCTGCTGATGGGCTCAGAAGAAGCACTGGTAGACACGGCCCTCTGTGTGTCCTGGGGTCCTCCCCAGCCTGTGTCTAGCTGGTGTCCCCAGAGAGCCCAGAGATTCAGCAACCAGTCTCAATTGGTTAGAAAGAAAGACCTCAGGGGCGCGTTCCCACGTGCTTATCAGAGATCCAGTGACTGGGGTCCTGGAGCAGCCTCTTCCTCTGCAGAGGCTGAAAATGAGGCCATCGGTTCCCAGTCATTGGTTCCAAGGCCAGCAGAGGCAGGAGTGGACTCCGCTCCAGAAGCTCAGGAGAAAAGTCTCCTCTGCAAAGAGCAAGACTCTAAATACAGTTCCCTCTGTCTGAGTCCATTCTCTTGTGAGCTCTCGGAGGCTTTGGAAACCATTTCCCTAAGAGCTGAGTCACAAATGCAAGTGCAGGACCCCCGTCCCACCCCCACTTCCTGTACCCGTCCTGTCCAACCAGGCCTGACCACCAAACCCTGAGCAGGGAAGTTACACAGAGCAAGGGTCAAGTCCCAGTCGTGGTCGTGATCACTCACCAATCGCGGTCGTGATCACTCACCTGTGGGGGTGGCCCCCTTTCCCGTCTCCAGGTAAGGCTGCTTTGGCTTGGTCAAGGCAGTCAGACCCTAGGACATCAGTTTGCTGGAGGAGGAGCAGTTTTTCATTGAGAATTCTTCAGATTCTGTGATGATTCGGGCCAATGTGCACTGGGAGATTGGAGGGCGGAGCCTTCAGCAGAGAAAAGTGGTCTTTTTGTTAAAAGTAAGACGATTTTTTTAAATCTCCCCTATAGATAAGAGGATCCTCACTTTTGTTTAAGATGTGGGGTGCAGTTTAGGGTGAAGTACGCAAATGGTCATTGTACAGGTAAAGTCTGAACCTCACTTTGGTCCCCACTTCACCTGGTTTGAGATCAGGTACCCTTATTGATGAAGTGTGCCCACCTCCCTCCCCTGGCAGTGTCCCACCACTGCCAATCCCTTTCTTATAGTGCCATGATAATTGTTCAGGGTCCACTTATGAGTGAGAACATGTAGTACTCAGTTCTTTGTTTCTGTGATAAATCACTGAGTATTATAGACTCTAAATCCATCCAAGTTGCTGCGAAGTTCATATTTTGTTCTTCTTTATGGCCGCGTACTAGTCCATCATTTTTTTAATCCAGTCAACTTTCAATGGGCAGCACAATTGGTTCCATGTTTTTGCTATTGTGAATCATGCTGTAATAAATATGCAAGCACAGGTATCTTTTGATCCTCACATTCACCAAGCCCACATCAGCCTGAGAAGAGAGACTTCATTGCACAAAGTTGACATCCATGGGTGATCATGAAGGCTCCTTGCTGCAGCCGCACTGAGCTGGATTCAAGACAGAGGAAGTCTTTTCCTCGTCCAACTGCACCCTCAGAAACATCGTCAACCCGTGATGAGCGCTGTGACTATTTCACTGAAGGGTACTTCTTAAAACATGGTTTATCTAGAGGCAGTTTTCCTTAAGGATGACCTCTGACAAACTGGAAAGGGTCAGCCTCCTGTGCTGATGTTTTCAATCTCAAGGAAAAGTAAATAAGCGTGCAAAACATTGTTGCTTTTTAAAATACAAAGAATCAGGTTTATCTCTCACTTCCCTCCAGTAACTGCCAGTGTTTGGAGAAGAAGTGATTTCTACTCCTGTTCTGCCCCCACCAGCCCTTGCACAACGGTGTTTCTCAGCTTTGAAGAAGCAACAGTGGGTCACGTGAGTAACGACAGTCACAGTCTGATGTCAGCAGCCTGAGTCTTGAGAGAAGAAAGGCCACTCTTAGGCACCATCACCGTGGGCAAAACAGATGATCCTGCCTGCAGCACCGTATCCTGTCCTGAACATACCCCACGAGAACATTGGGGCCCAGGGCCGAGGATCAAGTGACACCCAGCCCCACACCCTGTCTTCCTAGCAGAAAGCCATATTGTAAACACAGATCGTCTCCCTCTTACAAACAAAAGCTCAGTGAAAACAATCCCCTGCCAAAAAGCATCCAGGAATTGCTAATGGAAGGAGGTTATTTTGGTGATTTGGTCTGAGTTATTTTGACACAGGAGGCTGTGCAATCCAGAATGAGTCAGGACTCGTTAGTTAAAAAAGCAGGAGGAAATGAGCATCTGAAGATAAATATTTCAAAGGGCAGTGACAGACCAGAATCCAGAAACTCTCTCCACACCCTTTCGTTTTGAGGAGAACATCCAGAGGAAAGGATAGAATGGAGTAATAAAGTCAGTAAGTAACTGTCCTTCTTCTGACTTTGAATTTGAATATGGTGGCTGGACCTGTCTGGAGAGGATAGGGTAATACATGTTCCCGTTGCATCTGGCGTGCTCAGCATATTCAAGAGCATCAGGTTCTTCGGTTAAATCTGGGACCCGGCAGTGTGTTGCTGCTTTCTTTTGCTTCAAAATGGGCTCAGCCAAGTCTGATGTGTTCTCCTGTAATCCCAGCGCTTTGGGAGGCAGAGGTGAGTGGATTGCCTGAGCCCGTGGGTTCGAGACCCGCCTGGGCAACTCAGCGAGACCTCATCTCTACAATAAATCAAAAAATTAGCCGGGCGTGGTAGCACGCGCCTGTAGTTCCAGCTACTTGGAAGGCTGAAGCGGAAGGATCGCTGGAGCCCAGCAGGTTGAGGCTGCGGTGGCCGGAGCGGCCACTGCACTCCAGTCTGGGTGACAGAGTGAGACTCTAACTCCAAAAAAATAATAATAAATGGGCTCAGCCTGCAACATTAGCAGGCTCCTGTTAGCTGACTTTGGCAGGTAGGAGGACTCCATGTCAGTATCTGATTGTTTCTTCACAAGAAAAAGCTAGGGGATTCTCACCACCATTGTCCAAGGGAATGACTGCCCAGGCTTCAGGGGATTTTTCTACCTGCAGTCACTTAGATCTGCTCCCCCCTCTGGCCAGGAGGCACAGCACTGGTCTGTGGAATGAAGGCAGACCTGGGTCCTGCTGGTGGGTAAAGCAACCTATGAGGCCAGGCGGGATCACAGGCCCAGCTCAGGAAGTGCCAGGCTCCTCCTTGTCCCTTCTGGTCATTGTTCACATCCTGAGTTACACCCCAACCCAGAACGATGGGAGGAGTCCCAGCAGGCCTCCACACTCTCCCAGTGTGGCCCCTCATCCCTTCACACTGATGAAATCCCCAATGTATGAGGGTGATGTGTGCAGGGGGTGGGCTTGCTCTGGGTCCCTTGTGAAGCAAGTATGTATAAAGGAACCTCTGGACAAATTTTTCAACCTGAGTAAGGACTGTGGTCTCTGGGTTAGATAACCTGCACCGTAACCTGTGGTTGTAAAAATTCTTTTCATTATAATATCAAACCAAATAACATAGATCATTTACTGAGCATTACAAAGCATCAGGCACCATGCTGAACTCTGCATAGATCACTTAAGCCCCCAGCGATCCCACAGGATAAAGTGCTGTCATGACATTTTGCTACAAGGAGACACAGACTCAGACACGTCAGCCAACAGTCTCATCAGTGAACAGGATAATTGACACCCCCCAGCTGTGACAACAACTGCTATCTTCTGTGCTATAAAATGCCACATTAATCTTAGTGTATTGCTCTGGCTTGATAAGACCATGATTCTGTCCTATGATGTGAGCTCCCCGTGAAATACATTCCCAGGAAACCCGGCTTCACCATTTTGGGTGCCTGGTGTCAACTGCTTGGAGGGGGAAAGAAAAGGCCAGAATAGAACCAGGATCTGGTTGACAGTGGCCACGGGTCAGATACACCATCCTCGGTCAAGTTTTTCACAGAAATTCCACACCCTGTCACCGAGAGGAGCTCTAAGGGATCTAGCAGAGCTTCATTTCTGAGGAGTGAAAGGTTGAGGCTTCTGTCTGTAAGTGATGCCCTTTAGTGCTCAGGGAGAGGGATTTTGTCCTAAGACCATCCTGGTGGGATTCCCGTGAACCACAACAAAAAACTCTCTGGGTCTTCTCTCCTCTTGACTCAGATGTCACATAACAAAATGGCAATCTGACCTGCAAGCATTTGAAAGATGACGCTTATTTCCTGGTAATGAAATCACAGGTGCCCCACTGGTGGCCAGGAAAGCAGGCGTGCTGCTGATGTAGCATGTGCTCTGGGCAGTAGCAGGAGCAGGGGCTGAAAGCGCTCGGGCATTTTCCAGCTGGATGCCGGAGGGTATCTTCTCTAGCCCAAAGCCTGTCCTGGAAGCCCTCGCTTCCTGCCTTTTTTCTAAATCCTAAGTCAAGATTGGAGCTGGAGGAGCTGTGGAGATTCACTCTCTAACACTGCCTCTGTTCCGAGGAGGAAACCGAGTCCTGAGGGTACACAGAGCTGGGCCAAGCCCGTGCTCCTCCCCGAGGCTGAGATGCCAGCTGCACTGGAGAGGCAGCGGTGCAAGGCACACCGTGCCGTGATGGGCACAAGGGCTCCTGCCTGGGTCTGCACTTGGCTTCTCAGATAAATCCTGCCGAGGCTGTGAGGACTAGGTTCTGCCTTGCTCACTTAATCAGCAAACTTGTGAACGCCTGGTGCCACCCTCGGAAAGAGCAAGTGACCACAAACCCAGAGCAGCACCCCTCAGGCTTTCATGCCTGGGAGCCGTGTTAAGGAACACCCATTGCAAGCTTGTGTGACTTGAAGGAAACATCACAGATTTCCTCATAATTGGGTGCTTATGATGAACTCTGACATCCTCTTTCATTGTTTTCAATGACGGTTGCAACCTAATACGTTTATTTTATGACTCCTTAATAAGTCTTGATCTTGATCCATATGTTGAAACAGATTGGCCTAGAGAACTTCTGAAATCTCAATGCAGGAACATTTGCATTATCAAATAATAAGTGAGCCGAAAGGCAAGGCCTGTCATAAATTAGGAAGCCAAATCCAACCATAAAGGAGAGCCAGACAGTTTCAGTGTCAAGGTCCTTTTCTTGAGATATGGAAATAACAGAGCCAGGCGATGCTAATGTTTATTTGCCATGTGATTCACATGTCAGGCGAGGGGTAAAATCACAAATAAAAGGAAGCTGCTGAGCTCCGAGCCTGAGGGTCTTCACCGTTGCAGGAGCAGGGGCTTAATTGACTCCCTGATGTCTGGCTCCATGGTATAGGGAAGTTTGCCACCTCTACCCCTCACTCTCAGCTCAGCCCTGGACCAGCGTCCTGTTCCTGCTAAGGTAACATGGGGCCAGCTTTGCCCAGGACAGTCAGAGGCGACTCCAGAGGCTGCCTTTGATGCATGGTCCCAAAGGGTATTTTGTTGTTTTTCCTTTGATTTATGGCCTAGCTTTGATTTGCTATCCATGTTTGTCCCACAGTTACTTTTTATGTCTTGATTGCTTTTCATTTGCTTCCACAAGTAATTTCTCCCTTCCTCCATATCCATCCTTATCTTCTTTTTTTTTTTTTTTTTTTTTTTGAATTGGATTCTCACTCTGTCGCCCAGACTGGAGTGCAGTGGCCGCTCCCAGCCTCTGCAGCCTCGACCTGCTGGGCTCCGGTGATCCTTCCACCTCAGCCTTCCGAGTAGTTATCTTCTTTTTTTTAAGACAAGGTCTCAATCTGTTGCCCAGGCTGGAGCACAGTGGTATGATCATACCATAGCTCACTGAAGCCTTGAATTCCTGGGCTCAAGCAATCCTCCCACCTCTGCCTCCAAGTAGTCCCAAGGTACTACAGGTGTGCCACTAAGCCTGGCTTTTTTTTTCTTTTAAGAGAAGTCTTGTTTTGTTGCCCAGGTCTCAAACTCCTGACCTCAAGCCATCTTATTGCGTTGGTCTCCCAAAGTGCTGGGATTGCAGGCATGATCCACCACATCTGGCAGTAAAAGTGTCTTCTGTGTGTAGAATGCTTTATAGTTACAAAAGTCTAGCCTCATATCCATCTTTATATAATGTGCAGTCAGTCAATGATTGATCGTTAAGGTTCCATTCACTTTTGAACAGTGGTACTGGTTTTTTGTTGTTGATTTTGTTTTTGTTTTATAGGTGGAGAAACTTGAATTATAAAGCACTTAATGATTTGTTTCAGGTTTCCTAGTTGATAAAAATCACCAACATTCATTGAAATCTAGATTGTGCTAACAATATTAAATAATGATAATAGTGATCATTATTAAGGGATGACTCTGTTTTAAGTACTTCACACATAGTTACACTATTTCATCCACAACAACACTATAGGCTAAGAACTGTCCCCATTTTACAGATGAGGAAACTGAGGCATGGAGAAGCCAGGACTGTGTTCTCAGCACTATGTCCAGGTAGTGATTGAAAGTCCAGAATTGGGCCTTTCATTTGTTTGCTTTTGTTCCATGGTGCTGTCTGTCTGTACGCCATGTGATCCCCTTTCTCCGGCTGTAGGCAGTATCTTTGACCCCTAAAACTGCTACTGAGATCATGACTGTAGTCTGACTTGGGAGACGCTGTCCTGCTCACTCATTCACAAGACGTGGGTAAAGTGAGATTGTCCTGAGTGTCTTTGCAGATGTTGCAGGTGTGATGCCGGCTCTCTCTGTGATCTGACAGAATCGAACTGCAGTTCAAGGCCGACGGATATTGTGCCAGTGTAAGTGGAGCAAGAACCTTTCACTGTCCTCAGAAGATCCACAGGCTTGTGGCTGGCTTTCTCTGAAAAAAGAACTTCATGGGCATCATCGTGTGCATTTGCTGGGGTCGAGGGCAGCCCAGCCCAGTGGCTCCCAGACAGCCAGGGACGTTACAGGTGATCTCACCCAATGGCCATAGTCCTGATTCAGGCTGAGAAATCGCTCTTGAGTTTTCTTTGCACACACCTGCTTCACAAGGGACCCAGAGCCACAGTCGGCACTGTGACTCACTGCAGCCTGAGTTCCAGGCCAGCATGATGACGATACAGAATGTCCCTCGTTTGGGCTTTGTTTGTTTGGGTTTTACAGTGAGACACCTGGCAAAATTTGGTTTTCTTCATAGGAGAAGACTCATGACTATTCTCTAGACCATTGGAAACGAGAGCTGATGCTCCATTCACAGGCACTGAGGACAAACAGGTGACATCACATGCCAAATCTCCAAGACTCACCTTTGCCATTTAAGATAAAATTATTTCTTTTGCATGTATTACATGAGATTATCCATCACTTTATTGATAAGTAACAACATGCCCACACTCTCGGCCCAACATTGTGCCAGGCAGTAGGGAGGGTAGGAAGAACTATGAAAGAAGAATCTCATCTGAAGAACTTAGAGGCATGTTGGAATGACACAGCCATATCCACAGCATGGCAGGAGTGAGGGTCCTGCAATTGAGTGGACATTGCACCCTTTAATGGAGAATCAGCATACTTACCACTCCCAGATGGCCAATGTAAGGAGGAATTATATCCCTGAAAAATAAACATCACACTGACGTCCCACTGGGGAATGAACTTCTCTCTCATTTTCCTGAGGACTCATCAAAATTGGGCAGGCCAGCTCCTCTTGGAGCGGAACTTACCTAGAGGGTCTCAGCCACAGGGCCCTGGTGGACTCTCTGGGTTTGTCCAAGCCTTTGCTTTAGGAAAGTCCCTCTGGCCCCACCTGGGGTTGTCTCAGTCCCCAGCTCTGGTTAGAACAGGGCTGTGCCTCCTGCCTACTCAACAGATAGAGTTTGCTCACAAGGGCCCTGCAGGTGAAGCAGGCCACAGTCATGTCTGTCCTTTGCTGTTGGGGAAAACAATTCTCAGTCCTCCCCAGTGCACACAGGTACACACTCCTAGATTCTCCACCAGATTCTTGCCACCTCATTTTTCCCAAATTAACAGCCTTTTTAGAGCAGTTTTATTTTTATAGGAAAATTGAGCAGAGAGTTCACAGAATTCTCCTATGCTTCCTCACCTTCCCCCAGCCCCAGTTTCCTCTGTTATTAACAACTTTTGTGAGTGTTGTACATGTGTCACAACGGATGGCTTTGGTACAGTATTGATACATTATCGTTAACTGAAGTCCATAGTTTACTTGAGGGTTCACGCCTGGTGTGGTACAGTCTGTGGGTTTGGGCAAATGTGTAATGATGTATATTCACCATGAGAGCTTCATACAGAGATTCACTGCCTCTGTATTCCACCTGTTCTTCCCTCCCTCCCCCAGCCCTCAGAAACCACTGATCTTTGTTTTTTCTTCATAGTTTTGCCTTTTCTAGAATGTCACATAGCTGGAATCATACCGTATGTGGCCTTTTCAGATTGAATCACCAGTTATGTTTAAAGAAAACAAAACTAAAACAAAAAAATCACTGTGGTTTCTGGCTGTGGGAGGCTTCCTTGTGTGAGATGGTGTCATGGGGTTCGGTTCCGGTCTCAACTTGTAGCATAACAGCCCTGTGTCCTTAAACTCACTACTCATTTTGCTGGGGCTCAGTGTTCCCCTCTGTGTAATGGGAACATAGCAGTAATACTCCATCTGCTTCCCACACAAGGTTGTTGGGAGAAGTGAATGAATTCATGTATATATTATGGCTTGTAAATTTCAAAACACCCCACCATTATTGTGATTATTGTTACAGTCTCCTAAGCAGAATGACTTGTAGTAGAATAGGTGGTGCTTAAGAGGTATTTTGCCAGTAATTTTCATGAAAGAAAATTTGACTTGCTGCTATTTTTACATGTGACAGTGCCTCATCCAGAATCTTGAAAAGGTACCTCAGTCTTGGGAAGAAGTTTCCATGACCCATGGTGCCCTAGGTAAATATTGTAAATGGGATCTTGGAAAACATTCCCCATGAAAATAAGTTGTGGTTTCTGATAGCGTCTAAAACATATGTGAAGCCAAAGAAAAATCTAGCCTTCGATTTTACAGCAGGAACAGACACCTCTGAGACTCCCACCTCTGAGACTGGCCATTGGCCCTCCAATAAGGGGCAGTTTACACCCTAAAGTCCTTCCTGGGGCCCTGCTCCATGCCAGCATAAGGCAGAGGCCACTAGCAGCCAGTGTACTCCAGCGTCCCATCTGAGGTACAAACAAGCTTCTCCTGCATTTTCTGCAGTGTGAAGCCATGCCGTCAGGGACCCTGCAAACATTGACCGGGCCCTGACCCTGCCCGTGACTGCACTGGCAGCATGGAGCCTGTGAGTCTTCGCGCCCGGCGCCTTCTCTGCAGGAGCCTGAATACCTGGCAGAGGGAACAGGGGACACATTGTGCGGCTTTGCAAGGGGCGGCCTGGGAGGATGCTGTTAACTTGGCATGAAGCTCTGCCTTGGGGGAGCCCACGCTTCCTGCCTATCTGCTCATGCCTGGTGCTGTTCCTGCTCCTCCCCCCCACACCCCCTCCCCTGCAGTTGCTGCCCCCAGGCCTCCCAGCCACCCTCCCCATCTCTGTTTCCTCCACTCACCAAGTGCTCCCAAGGTTTCTGCCACCCAAAGTGCTCGCCTCCTGCCCTTGCCTACACCTCAGCCATGCAGTCTTGTCTTTTCTCTGCAGTTAGAAGCACAGGTCTGCCCTTGCTCCTTTGCTCTGGCACATGTTAGTTTTGATTACCCGGGAACAGGACAGTTGCCATCTGAGTACTGATGTGTGTTTTCTTTCACATCCCCACAGCGCTTAGTGCAAAGTGGTTTGGGCTGATGGATAAGGTGATCATTGCAAAAAGGAAAGAAAACGAGCAGTTTCCCAGACAGGGTGCCTATGGTGAAGGGTGGGCAAGGCGAGTTCGGAAGGTTGGGATCATCAGAGCTGCCCCACGAGGGGGCAGGTCAACAAAGGGTGCCATGGGCAAGCGCAACGAGGCTTCTACCTGACAGTTCCCTGAGAATGTCCCTGTGCACGCTCCCTGCTGCTGTCTGCACCAGATCTGAGCTCCAGACATGGCTGGCTGCTGGGTCAGGGACTTTCGGGTCTAGCCCAGGGGGCTTTGTGTATGTTTGCTTGAGACTCACAGCTATAAATACGTTACACACAGTGATGCAATGCAGACACTCCCCTAAACCACATTTTCTATGTGATCCTTTTTCAAAATGTGAGTTGTTTGCCCACTAAACTGCATAATTCACTAACGGGTTATGAATAGATCAATTAAGTCTGACTCTCCAGAGAAAAAAGGGTGGGGTGCTATTAATAATTTCCCAGGATAGCAGGTATGAGCCAGGCTCAGCCCGTGCAAAGTCCAGAGTTGGTCGCCCTGGCTGGGACTTATTGGAAAACAATGGTTATCCCACTGATCAGCAGGAAGGAATCGCTACCATTGTCGTTCCAAGGAAGATATTCACGGAAAGGTGGAGTTGAAAGAGGACTTGGACATCTCCTTGCCCAACATGCTTACTTTAGAGATGAGGACATGGTACCAGGAGGGGGGACTGCCCTAGTTCACCATGTCAGGGAAAGACCAGCCCAGACTCTTTCAGGGACACCCATCGCCTCGCCAGGCAGGACCTTGAAATGTAAGGCTGGGCATGAAGTTTGCCTGCCTGGTGCTGAGAAGTGAGCTGCAGGGGTGGACCTAGAAGGTCCTGTCCTCACCCCAGTCCACCCATATTCCTTTGTCCGCTCAGGGGCGTGCTGGGAGTACTGAGAAAGCGCATGCTCTTTGAACGTGACTATCGGCCTTACTGTCTAATTTTGTGATGATGAAAGCATATTTTGAAGTATTGTTACCTGTAAATGAAAGTGTTGAGCTTGTTATGACATAGCATGGCTCCATGTGAGAGCATCCCACCTAGTAAAGCCGCACTGTGATGAGAATCCGGCTAAGCTGGCAACCACCGTGAACCTGCGTCACTTTGTTGGACTCGTGCAGAAGCATAGTAGAAGATGGTCTCTCTCCACAGAGCCCAGCCATCCCTGCCAGCACCAGGCATCCCCTGGGCTGTGACACATCCAGGAGGGATCTCGCTCCCTGAGCTGGAGAGGCAGCAAGGAGAGCTGCTCCGGCCAGTCCTTCCCTTGGCTTTTAGGGCCCGATTAGCACAATGACGTGGCTGATTTCATTCTCTCCTCAACTCCAGGCACCTTGGGCACTAGCGGCCCTCTCTCTTCCCTCCAACACAACTGTGTCTCACAGTCCCAGTTCCTAGTGAGCAGGGCACCTGGGTGTTACCCTTTGTTGGCTTCAGGGCAAATCTCCTTGAATCCCCTCTGCACTCCTCACTGCCAAGTCAGAGTCCCTGGCACCTGGCTATTTTTCCTCTGCATGAACAGGCTGTTTTGTTTCCCAGATTACGTTTTCAGACAGTATCCAAGCCTCAGTTGGTCCTGCACCATTTAAGAATATGAAGTCCATCACTCCAGTGGCTGTTGGTGGCAGCTTTGTTGATAATGAGTTGACTGAGAAATGGAAACTTTGCTTCTGGGATCTCTATCCTGTTCCATTGGTCAGTATGCCAGTTCTTGCACCAATACCGGCTGTTTTCATTATTGTAGCCTTATGGTAAAGTTTAAAGTCTGGAAGTAGGATACTTCCGACTTTATTTCTTCTGCTAAGGATTGTTTTGGCTATTTGTGATCATTTATGTTTCCATATGAATTTCTATATTGTCATTTGCAGGTCTGAGAAGAACTATATTGATAATTTAATGGGTATTGCGTTGAATCTGTAGATTGCCTTTGGTAGGATGGACATCTTAACAATGTTGATTCTTCCAACCCATTTTTCCATTTGTTTATGTCTTTGATTTCTTTGAGCAACGTTTTGCAGTTTTTGTTGTAAAGTCTTTCACTTCTCTGGTTAGGAATATTTCGAGATATTTCATTTTGTTGTGGCTATTTTGAATGGAATTGTTCAGTAAATGGTGCTGGGAAAACTAGCTGACCACACGCAGAATATTGAAACAGGACCCCTGCCACACACAAAAAATAACTCTAAATTGATCAAAGACCTAAATGTAAAACCTCAAACTATAAGAATCGTAGAAAATGCAGGAGACACCCTTACGGAAATCAGAATAGGCAATCAATTCCTGATCAAAATTCCAGATTCCCATAACTTAAAAGATAAGATAGACAAGTGGGACCTCATCAAACTGAAAAGCTTTTGCAAGACAAAAGAAACCATCAAGAGAGCAGGAAGACAGCCCACAGAATGGGAAAAAATATTTGCCAGCTGCATATCTGACAAAAACTTAACAGCCAGGATCTAGAATGAATTAAGCATGTCAAAAAGAAAAAAAAAACACAGCTCCATTACAAAGTGGGCAAAAGTTATGAATAGACACTTCTCAAAAGAAGACATATGAGCAACCAACAGATACATGAAAAAATACTCAACCTCACTAATCATCAAAGAAATGCAAATTAAAACCACACTGACGTACCATCTAATGCCAATCAGGATGGCCATCATCCATAACTCAAAAAACGACAGATGCTGGAGAGGATGTTGGGAAAAGGGAACACTTCTACAATGTTGGTGGGAGTGTAAACTAGTACAGTCCCTGTGGAAAACAGTTTGGGTATTCTTAAAAGACCTAAATATCGACCTTCCATACTACCCTGCAATCCTCCTGGGAATATACCCGGAGGAACTAAAATCATTCTGTAAAAAAGATGCCTGCACACACGTTTATTGCAGCTTATTCACCATAGCAAAAATATCTAACCAACTGTGCTGCCCATCAAAAGTGGACTGGATAAAAAAAATGTGGCACATACACACAATGGAATATTACACAGCTATAAAGAAGGACAAGATTATGGACTTAGCAGCAACTAGGATGAATTTAGAGCCTATCATCCTCCGTGATCTATCACAGAAACAAACAACTGAGTACCACATGTTCTTACTTATAAGTGAACCCTGAACATTTATCGTAATACTATAAGAAAGGGTTTGATAGTAATGGGATGCTCCTTAGGGAGGGGTGAGGAGCACATAACATCAGTAAGAGTACCTGATCTCAAACCAGATGAAGTAGGGACCAAATAGAAGCCCAAACTTTACCTGTACAATGATCACTTATCTACCTAATGCTGAATTGTACCCCACATCTTTAAAATAACAAAGAAAAAAAAGAATAGGAGACCCATTAAGTCAATTCACTGAGGGAAAGTGTGGGTAAGTCAGTTGGCAGCCTTGCAAAATATCACCCTTGAACTGGGATGACCAGGCTTTAATAATTCACAGGTAGATTACTTAGAACAAGAGCACTCTACCCATGTTCAATTTAGTCATAACTCCCTGGATGCCCAGTGGTGAAGCAAATGTCTTCAGGGAGCAGCGCAGGCTGCTGGCCTTACCCCCCTAATTAGTCTTAGGAAAATGGGACGCATGTTAAGTTTCAGAAACTGAGAGACACCCCGAGACAGTGAGCCACATTTAAATTTATTCTGGAAGAACTCCTTGTCCCCTAGGTAAAGAGAGCCACTGCCACATCAGAGACAGGAGGGGGGTCCAGCGCCCAACCTTCTGAGGCCCATCCACATTGCAGTTTTCAGTGTGGCTCCTCTGTTTACCCCGATATAATCTCCCAGACAGACACTACTCTAAGGAATCTCCCAGAAAGCTCCAAAGGACTTCTTGCATCAAGATTTCCAATCAGCAGCATTCCCGCTCCTGGGAATACACCCAGAGGAAAATAAATCACTCTTCCAAAAAGATACCTGAACACGTGTATTCATTGCAGCACTATGTGCTGTGTGTGGCAGGCTAGGAGTATGGTCAGAATCGGCAGGAGGTGGCGGAGGGTGGAAATATTCACCAAGACAGTTACGAATTAAGAAAGGTAGATGCATTAATGGGAAGAAATCTTGTGAAACAGGGAGAGTGTCTGCTGTCTGCAAAGAGGCACGGACTAGAGGGGAGTGTTTCTAAGAGGGGTGTCAGGGTCTAATGGGCTGGGGACTGTCTTTGGTTTGTAAAGTGGCCAATTGATGGTGGTATTTTGTTTCTTTAAGATAATGTTAGTTAATAGTAATAGTTAACAAAAGTTAGCTGCTTCTTATTTACCATGCAACTAACAGTGACTGGTTAACTGCATTTTGTTCACTGGGAACTAATAGCAAATGTTTTATAACTAACAACAAGCTTTTATAGCTTTTTGCTATTATCAGTAAATCTTTGTAACATTTGTGTAATCTCATTCTGAGATTTCCTTCCTCAATTTACCCAATTGCTGCTGGCCTAACTGGGCCTCATATTCCTCCACATTCCCCCCTGACAGAGCAACAATGACAAATCTTTGGCAGGGTGACAGTCATCTCCTGTGGCTGCTTCGTGCTGAACAGGGGCGTGGGCCTAGCCCTATCTAAGGTTTTTGGTCTGTTAGGAGATACTGTGTGTTAATAGGTTGGAATAAGAGAGCCATATGAGTAATTAGGGATAGTTTGAATAAAAATTATTTGTAGCTTGGTCTAAAGGGCCATCAGGAAAGTGAGGTTTTCAATGGTATGGGCTGGAAATCTTGTTGAAGCATCATCTGGAGAGATGGAACTGTTGGAATTTGGAAGAGACAAATGACCAAAACATTGAAGAGTGGGGGTTTTGTAATGAGGGGTCTCAAAAAGGAAAGGACCAGGAAAGCCAGGACCATTTTCTTTTGTTTCACATGCCTAGAGGATATCGTCGGTGTCGGAAAGCAAAGGAAAATGAGTATGAGCAAAAGGAAAAATATATAGTAAATGTTAAGATAATGACTTTAACAAAAAAACACAGCTACTTGGAGACACCTCTATGGACACAGAGGAAAAATAAAGGTTAGAGTTTAGAATAGTTTATAAATTAGCTTTTTTAGAGTTGTTGATGTATCTTTAGGTTACAGAGGCAGTTTGACAGATTTTGGAGTGTAGTTTGAACCAGGCATTTAAGTGAACTTTCTGAAAAGTCGGCACAAATTCTGAAGAAAAATTTGAAAATGTTAGTTTGGAGGCATGTAGTTAGGAAAGACTTTAGGATATAGTTTAAATTGTGGAAAATAATAATGAACATGAGACTTTAAAACAGGTGTATTATAGTTTTTTGAAACAAATTTTTCTCTCCAGTCCTCTGTTTTTATTAAATATAAATTATAGTAGGACCAATTTATTTGTAAAAATAAGTTTTAGACTTATTTGCACAAAGTGCAGCAAGAATCATTAATTGTTATATGGACTCTTTTTGAACTGGCTTTTTTGGAATTCCTTCCTTAAGAAATTTCAGATTAGGTCCTCCAGAAGCCTTCAAGTCAGTCAAGGACTCGCTGTCAAGACCTGTATGAATTGTATGAAGTTCTTTTTTTGTGGTTCCAAGCAACTTGCGGCTCTTGGGCTCATTCATTAGTAAACTTCTCTACTTACCACGGGTTCAGAAACCCTCCAGAGTTGGAGACATATCAGGCCAGCCTTTCCAAGGGCCTTTTATTGGCTCCTTATTCATCTTTATCTTAATTCCTTAAAGCAGTTTGTTTTGAAATGATATTCTAGCCAAAGCCTTGGTAACACAACCAGTATTTCCAATTACATTTTGTCAGAAAAGAAAATCGATTCTTATTGAACTTATGCAAATAATCATACTATTATAAATTAATAAATTAACCATACTGCTTACAAATTCTGGAGAATTAGGTAGAGAGAAAGATAAATGTCTCAAATTTAGTTTGCAAGAGCATGCTTTACTTATTTTTGAAAGATTGTAAATAGCTCCAAGAAAAAGTTTCTTTTCTTCTGACTCTGAAAAATGTAGCAAAAATAATACTTTACACAAAAAGGTTATAAAATTATTTGATTTCTATTAATTTAGTTTATGCAGTTAACTCTTATTCTGTCAATCCTATGTTGGCTTAGCAATTCTTATGAGCACATAAGTTTTTAATAAAAGTCCTGGGAGCATTTAAAGTTATTAGCAATTTGGCACAGAAGAGCATTTGCCAGAGTCCCATAGCTGATGTAAGCCATTGTGGATGACTAAGGCCTAGGAAGGCAAAGTTTGAAAAAGGCCTCAGATACCATTCTTAGGTTTTACAGTAAATGTTTACAAAACAGTTTCCCTGATTAACAGGTGTTGCCCACCAGCCCTGAGCCATTATCGAGGTGGGGGAGTGGGGTTCCTGAAGACTGAAGCCACTTTTTGTCTTCTCTTCCTCCCCAGAAAGACAAATTGAGAACCCGAAACCTTTATGTTGAAAAACTTGCTATAAATGTTAAAGGTTTTAGAAGTATGATGTTATAACATAGGATTATGGGCCGTTGTAAAAGGTATTCATTTAGCCAAAATGATAACTTAAGGATTTTGATAGAGGAGATTTATTTCCCTAAACAACAAAACCTGAAAAAAGACAATAGGAAGCCAACTGAATCCATCTATTCCTCCCCCCTTTTTCTGTAGCTTTTCTTAAAAAGGGAACTAAAACTCTTTTTTAAATTTTAAGGAAAAAGGGAAAAAATGTTATTTTGACATAATAGCATTCTGGCCTATCATCTGTGTGATTTTGATATTAATAGCTAATTCATAAAAATATCTAAATAATAGTTATAGCCATACCGCGAGTAAGAAGTTGTCAACACACTGAGAGTCAAATGTTGAGTCCTTTAATGCCAGCGGTTGAGAGAAGGCTTTCGCCAAAAAGGAGACTCTTGACCCCGAATGAAGCAAACAAGGGGTTTATAAAGAAAAAAACCATAAGGTTACAGCGTTTCAAAGTACAGGGCATTAAACCATAGGGGGGGAGTGTAAATTAACCACAGGGGGAAAGTGTAGATTACATAGTGTGACAGACCATTCAGGAATGTATAGGGAGGGAACAGAAAAGCCATAAATGGCAGGACATGATTTATGGCCTACTGTAATAGCATTCGGGCCCATCATCAATGTGATTTTGATATCAATAGCTAATTCATAAAAATAACTAAATAATCTCCTTTTGGCAAATTTGATTATACATGGAATTCCTTTATATATTCCTTTTCACGTATCATTTTATGACTTACATTGGCAATCTACAACATGCCTGAACATGTGTTTTGTCCCATATTTTTCTCTTTCTTAAATAACTAGTCACTCTCTTATAGGACAAAAACATTAACATACATTCTTACATTAACATACATTCTTTCCTATACAAAAGTATTATCTTTCCTTTACAGCCTTCCTTCCTAAAAATACATCTCCATAACAATAACTTTCTTCACATCTTTTTCCTACTTGCTGATTTTTTTCTTTTTCATAGATAGCGTTTTTTTTTTTTTTTGAGTTGGAGTCTCACTCTGTCACCCAGACTGGAGTGCAGTGGCCGTTCCCGGCCTCCACAGCCTCGACCTGCTGGGCTCCGGTGATCCTTCCACCTAAGCCTTCCAAGTAGCTGGAACTACAGGCATGTGCTACCATGCCCAGCTAATTTTTTGACTTATTGTAGAGATGAAGTCTCGCCAAGTTGCCCAGGCAGGTCTCGAACCCGCAGGCTCAAACAATTCACTCACCTCAGCCTCCCAATAGATAACTTTTTAAAAATTCCATAATAAGCCAGCCTCGGTGGCTCAACCTGTAATCCCGTGCTTTGGGAGGCTGAGGGAGTGGATTGCCTGAGCCTGTGGGTTAGAGACCCACGTGGGCAACTTGGCGAGACCTCATCTCTACCATAAATTAAAAAATTAGCTGGGCGTGGTAGCACACGCCTATAGTTCTAGCTACTTGGAAGGCTGAGCAGAAGGATCACCGGAGCCTAGCAGGTCGAAGCTGCGGTGGCCGGGAGCGGCCACTGCACTCCAGTCTGGGTGACAGAGTGAGACTCCAACTCAAAAATAAATAAATAAATAAATAATAAAAATTCCATAATATGAATTAACCTCTTAAATAACTTAGCATAATTTTGCTTGTGGAGTATTTACATAAAGCCGTAAATGTTTGTACATAAAGAACTTTTGTCTTAAATGTTTTAAAGCATAGCATTATGTCAAATGGGGGTACGAGATGTGCAATCCAGTGCCGCACAAGAGGTGGAAAGAATTACACAGAAGTTAAATTGGAAAATATCGTTTATTTAGAAAGTAAATAAACTGCTAGAAAAACATGACAGAACTAGGCAGTGTTAACATGGCTGCTCTTTGGGTCTATCGACTTCATCTTGGTCCTTTCACATAGCTTTGGAGGAAGCAGACTGGAAGGGTGGGTTATCTTTGTATTTAAGGTATTTTTAAAAATTTAAGAGAATTAAATTTAGTTAAATGGTCTGTTTTTCATTCATTTCCAATTGTGAGCAGACAGATTTACTAGAACTACTTCCCCCCTCCCCGCCTGTCCTGCCACAGATTACTGAACCTCGGTTTGAGAGGTGCCTGAGAATGCAAAAGGTTGA
This sequence comes from Cephalopachus bancanus, assembly GCA_027257055.1. NCBI lineage: Eukaryota > Metazoa > Chordata > Mammalia > Primates > Tarsiidae > Cephalopachus > Cephalopachus bancanus. The sequence goes on from JAPVLO010001939.1 coordinate 57,352, forward strand.
CACAAAGTTTTGGGAAGAGGAGTTATGAGTAAAGTGACCAGATTTTGTTTTCCTAAAACCTTTTGACAAACGTCCCATGACAAACAATGGTGTGCTGATATGAAGGAGGGGCTTTTGGCTGAGTGGAATGTTTAAAAAGTCCATGGAACTTAGCAAGACACACTCAGCAATTTTTACACTGGTCAGAACTTTGCGATTATGTCTTTTTCAAGCAAAGGGGTAGAGAAACATGGCAAAATAAGAAAGTGAGTAAAAATGTTTTTCTTCCAATGTATGTACTAAAGGGCAGAGTATGTGGCCTGCAAATTGATTAAGAAGTCAGTTTTGTTCCCTGCCACACATACAAGGCTCAGTTATAGAGATGGAATGCGGAACCTGCATGGTCTCTGAGCCCAGTCAATTGTCACTAAAGAGACTGTCCCCTTTGATGGGCTCTGCATAGTTAGAGAATGGAGTTATCCTAACACTAGCCCCTAACCCCTAACCCTAACCCCAACCCTTAACCTCTCACCCCAATTCCAGCCCCAACCCCAACCTCCTCTCACCAAAAAAGAGAATGGGTTTAAAAGCATTTGTCCCAGGTCAACCCATGCTTAGGGGTTTTGGTTGTGAGGTGACCCTCCAGCACTAGGAGGAAGGGACAGTCCTACATCCAATATCCCTCTTGTTTTCACCTTGGACAAGATCTGGGTGGGAGTTTCTTCTGGAGACAGTTACACCTTATATGCCCTGGGTGACCAGAATGATAAAAGGTAAGGGGTGCCTCCTTTGGCTTGAAGGGCAGTCGTTAAGGTATAGGTCCCATAGTTACCATGCCCTGGGCCTTGGTGTAGATAGGGAATTGGTAATAGCAGCTGCCATCTATTGGGCTTGCCACTTGTCTCTTTTTTGTTGTTGTTTATTTTATTTTATTTTTAGTCTTCAAGAGAAGACCTTGAAAGCCACGTCTAATAGTGTGGGGAAAGGGGTTTGTGACCCTTCATCTTGTTTGTGGAGTTTCTGAGTAATGTATGGAGAGGCCTGGCTAATAAAATGGATGGCCAGAAGTTTAGGAGAATTAGTAGGGTTCCAAAATTTGGTTGAATGTATCTGGTAATTTTAGCAGAGATTGGAGTCCCAAGAGACAGTTATAAAAGCCTGAACATAAAGAACCTCGGACCATTTAGGAGTGTAACAGGAGAGGTTAGGTTGAATGAGAGTATTTGGGTCCAAAGTTCCATTGAAAAGCCAAGATCTCTAGTCTGGAAGCAGGTAAGAAGGCCATACTTTATTGCATAAGAAAATTAGAGGTTTCTTTTGGAGAGTTTGAAGGTCAAATTCATTCCAATATTTTAAAATGCAACCTAGGGGTGAGTCTGAGGGAATGGAGAGTTTCTGTCCTTTGGTGAGGACTGGGAAAAAATCATCCATTAAAGACTCAAACTTCAGTTTCTCTCAGGGCATCCCACTGGGGAAAAAGGTCCATGTTCATCCTCTGAGGGACTTTGAGATGCACTTTCCAAAGGGGCATCCCAGCTATTAGAGAGATCTTCCTGATGTCCATGAAGGGACATGAATTCGCTCTCTATAGGGGTGCCCTGCCTGATAGAGAGGAACTCCAGTCGGAAGCCAAGACGCTCAGATAGTAGAGCTAATGGTAGTGGGTGATCAGACCAGGTCAGGAAAGAGGGATGGGGGAGGACTCACCAACCTGGCACTTCCCGGGCTTACTAGGTTCAATGGAGTCTGGAGCAGGAAGACCAGCTGTTCTTGCAGGATATTTGGGGAAAGAGAGAGTGGTGTGGGTCTCCCTAAGTATGTGTGGGTTTGCTCTGGATGAGCTTCCAGCTGTCAGCCATGCCAGGCATTGGAATTAGAGAGTTCTTGACCAGGACAGATAGGAGAGAGCCTTCCTCCCTTCTGGGCAAGGCAGTCAAATGTGTTCACCCTCTGACCTTCAGGTTCCACCAGGGAGTACCCTGGCCAGAAACCATCAGTTGCCAGAGAGTTACTAGGGATTGTCCCCTGGCAGATTGAAAAAAGAAAGCCAGTTCTTGTCCCTCACCTGATCTGGTGATGGTAATTTGGCACCTTTCCTCCAGGACCCCTGGCCCACCAAGGAGTAGCTTCAGCCAAAAACTACCAGTTGTCTCCAGCCTTGGAAGCAGTCCACCAAGAGTCTTGAACTGGAAGAGCACGGAGAGTGGGGCAGAGTTCCCCTTCGGAGGGAGTCTCCATACAGGCCACCAAGATGCTGTGTGTGGCAGGCTGGGTATTTTTTTTTTTTTTTTTTTGAGTTGGAGTCTCACTCGGTCACCCAGACTGGAGTGCAGTGGCCGCTCCCGGCCACCGCAGCCTCGCCTGCTGGGGTCCGGCGATCCTTCCGCCTCAGCCTTCCGAGTAGCCGGAATTACAGGCATGCGCTACCACGCCCGGCTGATTTTTTGATTTATTGTAGAGATGAGGTCTCACTGCCCAGGCGGGTCTCGAACCCGCGGGCTCAGGCAATTCACTCACCTCAGCCTCCCAAAGGCGCGGGATTACAGGCTGAGCCACCGAGCCCGGCCAGGCTGGGTATTTTATGTCCAGAGTCATGCAGGGGGGAGGGGGTTGAAGCTATTCACCAAAACAGTTGTGAATTAAGAAAAGTAGGTTTATTAAAGGGAAAGCACATTATGAAGGGCACAACGGCCCAAACAGCAGAGAGAGTGTCTGCTGTCTGAAAAGAGGCAGGAGCCAGAGGGGTATTTTTAGAAGAGAGGGCCCAATGTGAGCCAGGGAACTGTCTTTGGGGGTGGTCTCTGAAAGGAAATATCCAGAGGTTGATGAAGTGACTGATTGGTGACAGTATTTTGTTTAAGATAAGTTTAGCTGGCCGGGCATGGCGGCTCAAGCCTGTAATCCCAGCACTTTGGGAGGCGGAGGCGAGGGGATTGCCCGAGCCCAGGTTTGAGACCAGCCTGGGCAATGTGGCAAGACTTCTTCTCTACAATAAATCAAAAAATTAGTTGGGCATGGTGGCATGCGTCTGTATTTCCAGCTACTTAGAAAGCTGAGGTGAAAGGATTGCCTGAGCCCAGCAGGTCCAGGCTGAGGTAGCCGCGAGCATGCCACTGCACTTTAGCTTGGGTGACTGAGTGAGACACCCCCCCCCACCCCCCACCCCCCCACCAAAGAAAAGTTACGGTTAGTTAACAGCAACAGCAATAGTTGACTGCCTTTTGTTTGTTGTGGAACCAGGCACTAGCAGTGAGTCATTAACTACTTTCTTTGTTTGCTGTGGAACCAACAGCAAATGTTTTACAGCTGGCTATCCAGTCTTGACAGCTTTTGATGCTATCAATAAGTCTCTTTGCAACATTTGTAAAACCTCATCCTGAGATTTCCTTCCTCAGTTTATCCATTTGACGCTGGCCTCATCAGGCCTCTTGTTCCTCCACACCTCCCAACTTGGCAAGGCTTCCTGACTACAGGGACAGCCATGGAGAGAACGCTCATGTTTCTGTGACATTGGATATAGAATCCTATCAGGAAATGGCCTGGAGAATGTGGAGGTCAGATGTCAGAGGCCACAGGCTGCAGAGAAGGGCCGCCTTGCGTGTTAGGTTTCCAGCCTGCTGAGTCTGAGTTACTGGAAACACGCAAGTATCGGTGTATGGAAGGCCATCAGGGTGATGTCTGGAAGTGACAAGGCGGTCAGGAGAGGCTTATCTGGAAGTCTCAGTGGTGTGTAAGTGTCAATCACTAGGCTTCCGGGATCCTGCAGGAAGAATGTGGTGGCACTGGAGGAGGCCAAGGCAGTTGGAAAGGGAGCATTTTCAGGAAAGGAGAAAAGGGACAAGGAGCGACCGGTACCTGGGAGCCCAGAAAGACTGGGTGAGTGGGAAGCCTCCTGGGAAAGGATGGGCCTCACGTGGTTAGAGGGGACCCTAGATAGAGGCAAAAGCCCCCAAAGGGCAGAGTACAGACAGCAGGGGAGGGGTCCAGACAGGGAGTGCACAGAGCACCTCAGCTGATGGGGGCAGAAAGAGGGCAGCAACAGCTTCATGGAGATTGTTCTTAAGCTGCAGATCTGGAGGCTGATTTCAGGCCAAGGGAGAGGCTGATTTCAGGCCAAGGGAAAGGCTGGCCCCTGGGGAGGAGGAGGCAAGGACCATCACAGGGAAGATGCAGATGTGGGAGGGAACAGGGGCTACATGGATAGAAGTTCGTTTGCAAATGAGACCAGAGTTGAGGTCCTTTCTCCTTGATGATCACACTTTTCAGGATGAAGTGGGAGGAGAGGTTCCCCCGCAGATAAAGACAGGAGAGGGGACTCTGCAGAACAAGAGAGAAGCTCTGGATTCCATGCCAAGCGAGTGACCAAGCTGATCCAGGATAGATAATGGAATTAGTGTTTGTGGCAGGCAGATGGGGCACGTAGCATAGGGGAAGGAGCCCTAAGCAGGCTCAGAGCAAGGGTAGGTGGGACAGGTGAGGGTAGGTAACACACAGCCAAGCAGGGACAGGTAACACACAGGCAGGCGGGGACAGGTGAGGTGGAGGGGATGGGAAAGAACAGGCAGAAGCAGGTGTGGCCGGTGGGTGGAGATGGAGGCAGGCAGGGGTAAGTGGGACAGGGTAGGCAGGGGCAGGTGGTGCAGGTGGGAACAGAAGGGACAGATGGGGGTGGGTGAGGCAGGGGCATGTGGAGATGAGTGGGGGCAGGTGGGAACAGATGCTTCATGAAGACGTGGGGGTGTGACCGTCAGGATCTAGTATACTGAAGCTCTTGCGTTTCTGTTCTGTTTTTGAAGCCACCACAATTGAAATAAATATGTATTTACACAGAGCATGTGTAAATACTGGAGGGTAATGGTTACTCTCATTTGCATTTAATTAATCATTAATCGCTCTTCATCATGTATTCCATGACTCACTGATTCCTACACTGGGAATGGCCTCAAGCCACACTCCATAATTGTCTGTCTGCCTGTCTCTCTACCTGTATACTGGTCTATCTGTCTGTCTCTGCCTGTTTGTCTGCAGGTATGTCTTTCTGTCTACCTGTCTGTCTGTCTGCATGTCTTCCTTTTTGTCTGTCTGTTGCCTGTCTGCCTGTCTACCTGCCTGCCTGCCTATCTGCCTAGCCGTCTGTTTTTAGCACAACCTGTTCTACAATCTGCTCTACTGCCTTAGAAAGCCGAAGGAAATAAGTAAATAAATCAGGTAATTAAGGTGAATTTACAATGCTTTGCTCTCTCATAGAAATATTCTTTAAAGTGGCAGATTCTTCAGAAATGCAACATGTACTGGCTTTCATTTACATTACTTAAATCTAGGTTGCTTCATTATTTTTTAAAAACTTATATCCAAAGTGGATAGGATAGTTCCAGAGAAAATTCCACTAGGGTTGAGGTTTCCCCCTGCTTTCTCACAGAAGTAGATTGAATCTAAAGCTTATTCATATAAACCTGAACACAATATAATTCAGAGAATAGTTAAAGATTTCCTATTATAGTGAAAAACTTATTTGGACTGCAGGAAAAGAGCAAAATGTGCACCCAGTAGCCAGCAGATTTCTCATTTTACAATCCCATAACATTACACCACATTCCAAATGTATACAATAAATAGGTCAGGGATGTCAAAAGAAAATTCAGAGAGACAGTATTTGAACCTCATTAGAAAGTATTTTTTCTACTGTGCAATCTTTACAATTATAACAAGAACCTACAAAGTGTTTAGCCTGATTTGTATTAGACAATCACACAGCCTTAGATTATTTACTAGCTAAGCAGGAAGGAGAATATGTTCTATCATGTTATGTCTATGTAAATAACTCAGGAAAAATTGAAACTCAATTACATATTATTCAGAAAAATGTGGATAGGCTTGGAAAAGTAAAATCTGAATCTGACTTTAACCCATTTTATCTTGACTGGATCTTGAGTTTTTTTGTTTTCCTCCAATATCTGGCTATGATTTTCCAAACTAATGTTTCTAATTACTTCTACCCTTCTGGTTTGGAATCACCAAACTCTAAAACTGCCCTTTTCTTCAAACCTTGCAAATAGAAATTGGATAACTTAGTAAAAACTCCAGAGAAATCACCGCAGAAGTTCTCATGGGGACAACTTTCATGCCTGTTGCTTTGTGGGCCACTAGAGAGTGTCACTGCACTCCAGCCTGAGCTACAAAAGGGGGACTGCAACTCAAAAAAAAAAGATAAAATGGGTTAAAGTCAGATTCAGATTTTACTTTTCTAAGCCTATCCATATTTTTCTGGATAATGTGTAATTGAGTTTCAATTTTTCCTGAGTTATTTACATAGACATAACATGATAGAACACATTCTCCTTCTTGCTTAGCTAGTAAATAATCTAAGGCTGTGTGATTGTCTAATACAAATCAGGCTAATAGGTTCTTGTTATAATTGTAAAGATTGTACAGTAGAAAAGATACCTTCCAATGAGGTTCAAATACATTGAACAGGGTTAGGATATGATAACAGATGCATTATAGTTTCCTACTATCACACAATGTTTCTCTCTTGTCACCCTCATTACTACCAAAGGTAATAACAATGAGCCTAATTTGTTTGAAAAATAAGTCTAGTCTCATTAAACTTGGACTGGTTATTTACATAATTGTACAAGAGTAAGGATCCTATGCACATTCTCAAGTATGACATTTCAGTCAAATTTTTGTTTGTAACCATGGCAGTTTATTGGATTTACAAAATCAACCTTAATTCCTTAAAACTGGTAATAACGATGGCCAGGCATGGTGGCTTGTGCCTGTAATTCCAGCACTTTGAGGAGCAGGGGTGGGAGAATGGCTTGAGCCCAGGAATTCAAGATCTCCTGGACAACAGAGCAAGACCTTATCGCTACAAAAAAATAAAAGAAGTTAGCCGGTTGTGGTAGTGCGTGCATGTAGTTCCAGCTACTCAGGCGCTTGAGGTGAAAGAAGCATCTGAGCCCAGGACTTCAAATCTGCAGTGAGCCGTGATCTAGGCAACAGAATGAGACCTCAACTGAAAAAAAAATTGGTAATAAGGAATCACAGATCATAAAATTATTTGGGGATTTTCCAGAGGCCCACTAGATGATTACAAAGTTAGCTTAAGGTCAAACATACCTCATTTAGAATTTGATTTTGTGAAGTTTTCAAAAATGTCAAAAGATGTGAAATATTTGACTTAATAGGATCACAAGTAGTTCTCTGCTATGATTTGACTGTGTCCCCAAATTTCATGTGTGAAAACTTGATCCTCAAATTTGTATATTGATGACATTTAGAGTTGGGCTTTGGGGTGGTAACTACCATAAGATAAGGTCGTTAGGATGGGCCTTAATAAGAAGAGGAAGAAGCTGGGCTCAGTGGTTTAGCCTGTAATCCCGCGCTTTGGGAGACTGAGGTGAGTGGATTGCCTGAGCCCGCGGGTTCGAGACCCGCCTGGGCAACTTGGCGAGACCTCATCTCTACAATAAATCAAAAAATTGCTGGGCTCGGTGGCTCAGCCTGTAATCCCACGCTTTGGGAGGCCGAGGTGAGTGGATTGCCTGAGCCCGCAGGTTCGAGACCCGCCTGGGCAACTTGACGAGACCTCATCTCTACAATAAATCAAAAATGAGCCGGGTGTGGTAGCGCGCGCCTGTAGTTCCAGCTACTTGGAAGGCTGAGGCGGAAGGATCGCCAGAGCCCACCACTGCACTCCAGTCTGGGTGACAGAGTGAGACTCCAACTCAAAAAAAAAAAAAAGAAATTCAGAGAGTTTTACTTGATATAAACATTTTCCTGAGTGAGAAACAAATTGTTTGCCAACAGGAAAACCTCAAACCAAAAGTGGTAAGAAGCTTGTCTCATGAAGGTTACAGTGAGATGTATGTACTGTAAAATAGGAAGTTCATAGAGCTTAAGTCTCACTGGTGAGGGTGAGTGAGTTAGGGTGAGTGAGTTACTTAGGCCATTGTTGATTGGCTGCAATGTGATCAGTCATTCTGACAAAAAAATAAAATTCAAACTTTGTTTATGATTTAAGTGGGTAAGTGAGCCCCTGTGAATTTTGCTGAGCTGGGTGTAGGCCATTGACTCACAGACAAAGGTTACTCCTGTCCTCCATTTTAGTTTTTATTTAACAAGGGTAAAAGGACGATCCTAAACTTTTCAAAAGGATTTGCAAAGGCCACATGTAGAAACTAAGGCTAATATAGAATAGGTGGCTTGTTGTTGCGTAGACTAGATTCCTACAGCCTATTTTACTTCAAAAGACAAACTATTTTTTTAAATCATCTAAATAACTCATTGAGTTATTTTTTCACATAAAAGATCCTATCCCAAGTTATCTGCTTTTCCATATGCCTCAAGTTTAGTGAGTACCCAGAATATTTACAAAATAAATAGTTATTAATTATAGTTTTACCTACATGTTCTTTGGTCTCTTTTTTGTTTGTATAAGAAAAACAAGTTCTAAAGGTACATTGTCATAAGAATGATTTTTAGTAGTATATTATCTTAGTCCATTCAGGCTGCTGTTAAAAAATACCACAGATGAGGTGGTTTATAAACAACGGAAACCTATTTCTCACCGTTTTGGAGACTGGAAAGTCCAAGATCAAGGTGCTAGCCAATTCCTTATCTGATGAGGGCATGTTTCCTCATAGATAGCTGTTGTCTCACTATGTTCTCTTTTTTTTTTTTTTTTTTTTGAGTTGGAGTCTCTCTCTGTCGCCCAGACTGGAGTGCAGTGGCCGCTCCCGGCCACCGCAGCCTTGACCTGCGGGGATCCTTCCGCCTCAGCCTTCCAAGTAGCTGGAATTACAAGCATGCGCTACCACGCCCGGCTGATTTTTTGATTTTTTGTAGAGATGAGGTCTCGCTGCCCAGGCGGGTCTCAACCCGCTGGCTCAGGCCATCCACTCACCTCAGCTATGACAGAAGGGGGAAGGGAACTCTCTGGGGTCTCTTTCATTAGAGCACTAATCTTATTCATGAGCATTTCCACCCTTATCACCTAATAACCTGCCAAATGCTTCACCTCCCAACCATTAAGTTGGGGGTTGGGATTAAGTTTACGGATTTTGGAAGGGACACAAACTTTTAGACTATAGCAGATGTCTTATCCTATTAATCCTGATTGGGTCAAAGCCAAACATTAAATTTACTCAGTCATTTCCAATTTAGACTGTTTTAAATATCTGGTTATTTTAATTATTATTAATTAATTATTTTAATGTATACAGATCTCAAGTTCCTGGGAAAGCATATTAATATTTTTAATGTTCTTGATTTTATATTGTCAAATGGTTATCAAAAAAAAAGTCAATCTATATTCCCATCACAAAATATATGTAAATGCCCATTTAACGAATACCCTCACTGACTTAGTTGAAGTTCCTCTAACAAAAAGCCTTAGTCTTGGTCATTTCTAAGTAACATAAATTAGTAGCTCACAGTTTTGGACATTAGGAAGTCCAACAAGGTGCCAGAAAATTCAGTGTGCTGGTGAGGGCTCACCCTATACCAAGAAGGTTATGTTTCAGTATGTCAATTTGGGGGAATACAAACCATAATGCATAATCAGATCATAGTACTCACCAAAACAAAGTTTTATATATTTTCACTTATCACCAATTTTATGGACATAAAAAGATGTCATCGTATTCTTATTACTTTTTTTATTACTAATAGGGATAAAAGGTTTTTCTAGATTTATTATTCATGTGTTTTTTGTTTTATTTTGACTTGTTTCCTCTGCCAGTTTTTCTACTGGAATGTTTTCCTTCCTTATTCACTGTGAGAGTTCTCTACTAAGAACATAAGAGTATTTTTGTTGCAAATATTTTTCCCCACTGGACTTTATTTATTTATTTATTTATTTATTTGAGTTGGAGTCTCACTCTGTCGCCCAGACTGGAGTGCAGAGGCCGCTCCCAGCCACTGCAGCCTCGACCTGCTGGGCTCCGGCGATCCTTCCGCCTCAGCCTTCCGAGTAGCCGGAATTACAGGCACGCGCTACCACGTCCGGCTGATTTTTTTTTATTTATTGTAGTGATGAGGTCTCGCCAAGTTGCCCAGGCTGGTCTCGAACCCGTGGGCTCAGGCAATCCACTCACCTCAGCCTCCCAAAGCACGGGATTACAGGCTGAGCCAACGAGCCCGGCTCCCCACTGGACTTTAAATTTTAAGATATATTTGGTAGTACAAATACATTTTTTGTAAAAATCTATTTGCCATTTATTTTATGGCATTTTTTTCTTTGCTTTTATACCTTGGTCTTCTGCACTCTAAAAGCAGATACACAATCACATAAACTTTTTTCCTCTTATGATTTTTTTTTACAGTAGCTCTCTAATCTACTTGGAATTTATTTACAGTATCTCGGATAAATAAGGACTAATTTTTTCACCAAGAAATTGATCAGTTCTCCCAGAATCACATTGACCGACCTAAGCTTCCCCCACAGTATGAAATCTGTCTTCACAGTGTGGTGAATCCTAGGGTCTGCTCACAGCTGTCCTGCTCCAGGGTGGGGTCTATGAGACTCTATCTGAATTATCACAGCCACTTTCCTCACCCCAGCTGGACCTTCATGCCCTGTCTTACCTGTTTATTCTACTAAATAAACTTCATAATTTCTGTCTTACCCCAACCCTTTAAAGTTCCTGTGACTTTCACTAATGTTAAATGGGATCTTACTGTTAATGTGGGAAGAATGGTGTTCTTAGAAAGCTGAGTTTTTCATACAAATATGGATCTGTCTCTCTTTTGACCAGATTTCTCTTCTACTGTACAGGGAGGTGCTTCCGTTTCCTTACTTTAGGTTCGGAACATTTTCTGCTAAGTTCATTCCTAGATATTTTGCCATTGGAAGGAGACCTGATTAAACTTACTTGGTTGTTTTGTTGTTTATTTCCATCTCCTTTTCTTGATTTTCCTGGCTGTACACTTACCCCATCCACAAATAGCAGTTTTGCTTTTTTCGTTGCCAATGTGTAACAAGCTTTTGTTTTCTATGTTTTATTTTATTGGTGAAAATTTGAAAAACATTTTGTGGTAGAAGCAGCAGTGGACATTCCTGACTTTGATGGAGAAATTCTCAGGAGGGGCTCTGAGTCCATCCGCCCCTGCACTGTATTTGCACTTTTCCATTCGGGCACACAGGTACTAGTATGTGCATTCCCCCGGCCCCTCAGAAAAGTCCTAGAATACTGTCCTGGGGCTTCCTCATTCCATGTGGTACTGCCTGTGCCTGGAATTCATTGTTCTAAACAAGAAGTCTTAAGAAATTATAATTTTTTTTAATTTAAAAAACAAGGAATAAAATCTACTTTATGTAAGTGTCGGTATTTTTAACTTCTAAACTAATTTTATTTTATCCTATTTATACTTAGGATTTTTCCTTTTGTATTTATATGTGAAATTAGTCTGCAGGTTTTTGTTTCTTTTTACTGTTTGCTTCAGTATATTATCTATGCTTGATATCAGACTTATGTTAGTTTTATAAAGTGTTGTGTTTTTCCTTTATTTGTTGTTATATTCTAGAACGAGTTTTATATTCCATAATAATTTATTCCTTAGAAGATAAAAATAATTAACCTGTGAAAAATGCTCGGTTCACTGACATTTTTACAGCTTGTATTTCACCAACTTTTAAAAACATCTTTCCTTATTGTAGGTATTTTTAGGTTTTCTTTCAGTCTGTTCTGATAATATTTACAGCCGTAGAATGTTATTCACTTCTTTGAAGTTTTGACTTTGTTAGCACAGAGTTATGAATCACACTTTTTTCAGTTAAAACGTGAGTATGTAGAACACATTTCTCATTATCTTTCTTGTTTTGATGTTTCAAAATATATCTATTATATAACCCTATACACACAAAAAACCTTTGTGAGTTATTGTAAATCTGACTATTTTCTAATTTACTTCCCTTAATAAATATTTGTTGAACATTTCTGCATGCCAGTACTGTCCTGGGCATTTGAAATATAAATAAATAAATAAAAAACCAGAACCCATGTCTTCATGAGGCTTGTCCTCAAAGGAGTTAACCTTCTGACTCTTTTTTGTGCTTTAATTATTATGTCCTTCTTCTTACTTTGCTTGGTTTGTTTTATTATTTTCTGACTTCTTAATGACTGTTTTATTTTCTTATTTATTGAAAAAAGGCACTTAAGACCCTAGTTATACCACTGGTTATAATTTTGACAGAGTTTTGAAATGTTGCCATCTTCTCTATTTTTCAAATAAATTTGCTGTTTTTCTAGTTAAATTTTAATTTTTTGAGTTTATTTAGAAAAGGAGTTGGTTATTCATTTTACTACTTTTTAAAATTTTACAGTCAAGTGTATCCTAGTCTACCGAGCTTAAAGGACTTAGTACTTATATCGCTTTGGTTATTTGTTACTATTCTGTTTATATGTGTTTTCTTTCCTGCCAGTGTAGTTATTCATTCATCCAACAAATATTTCATGACTCCTTGCTATGGTCTAGGCAGTGTAACTGTGCTTTTTGTGGCTATTTTACATATTCTGAATTCCAATTTACCAAAAGACTTGGGAGCACACATGACTTTTAATTTGCCTTTTCTGGATCTAAAGTTACAGAGAAAAGTCTTTCCATTTATTCTCCTCTGAACAACCTTTCTAATGTGTAAAGATTCACTTCAGAAAGCTGAACTTTTCTTTTGGACAAGGGAAAGGCCTGGGCCTAGGATCGGTTGAGTTGGCTGAGGGTCTGTATTCTAAGAGCAGCTGAATCACAAAGAATGGAACAGAGCACGCACAGGAAAGAAGGTGCCAAGGAGATCCTCTGAAGGTCCCAAATGGGGACAGGCACTTTCTGAGGAATCCAAGGTCAAGGATCTAACTGGGACCGCAGAGGAGGGCAGCCAAGGCAGAAGGCTGAACCTGGAAAGGTTCTGGAGTCTAGAGACAGAGGCCTCCTGGGAGGACTCGCTGTAGTTCTTTAAATGCTAAACTGATGCAGCCACCTCTAATGACAATAAATTTAATCTGACTTTGAAGATGGAAAATTTTGCCCAGTTCTTCAGGATCCATGCTCTAAGCATTGATTCTTACTATCGAAAACTGAAAGAATGTCTATGCAGCCCTGAAAAATCCTAAAAGTTTTTCATCCTACCCCCTCCAGCAGAGATCCCTTGTTGTTTTCTTGTAACTTGTGTTGTTCTCTGAGAAGTTGATCACGAAATGGTTTCTTGTCCATTAAGCACTGCATGTGTCTGAGCCACTGTCAGGTCCCCTCTCAAGTGCTGCTCAGACATGGACAAACATATGGACTTCACAGCAACTTGAATGAATTTAGAGTCTATAATACTCAGTGATCTATCACAGAAACAAAGAACTGAGTACCACATGGTATCACTCATAAGTAGACCCTGAACAATTATCATAATACTACAAGAAAGAGCTTGGCAGTAGTAGGAAACTGCCAGGGGAATGAGTAGGGGAACACTTCATCAATAAGATATCTGATCTCAAACTAGGTGAAGTGAGGACCAAAGGGAGGCCCAAACTTTATCTGTACGATGACCATTTATATACCTAACTTGGAATTGTACTCCAAATCTTTAAAATTTAGATTTAAATTAAAAAGGAAGAACCAGAGCAAATGGCTCCCACCACAAATCATCCAAAAATGCAAAATAAAGTCTAACCATTGAGCCTTTAAAAGTGTATGTGAGATTTCAAGAAAGTTAAAAAAAAAGAGCTGAGAACCAGGGTGACAGCAGGAGGATTGACTTACCTCTGGGGTGTTTGTTGGCCCTTGATGAAGAGCCTGGACGTGGGGGCAATCACACTAAAATCTGACCTGGAAATGACAGGGAACTTTCCTAATCTGCTTTTGCATTCCAGGAGTAAATTTTTAAGTCTTTCCCAAGAATCTGTCACCACGGGCATGCCCTCCTGCAGGGCGAGTTTCCCTTTTTATCTTATCCTCGTGGTATCAGAAACCCTGAGCTGAGACTTTTGCCTCAGTTGTTGCTGAATGGGTGGCATCCAGGAGCACCTGTCAGAACAAACACAGGTCTCTCTGGAAGGAAACGTCTTTGCCCAAACCTCACAAAAGGTTCACAGATCAACTCCAAACATCAGCTCATAATCCTAATTTGCAAACTACACCAGGAGAAAGCACTATGGACGGGAGAAGAGTAAGCCAATGACAAACGTAAAATTGCACTCAAAATGTCAGATCATGAGACCATCAGACACTAAATATGAATAAGTGTATCTTAAATGTTTTTTACAAAGGAAGGAGTTGAAAGTATGCACCAGAAACAAGATACTCTAAAAAGGATCTTATTGTGGGGGAAAAAACCTTCTAAAAAAGTAAATATTGAGTAGATACATTAAACCGCAAATTAGACACAGATGAAAAGAGAATTCTGGACTGGGGAGGATAGACACAAAGAAACTACCCAAATACAGCATAGAGAGAGAAAGGAACAGAAAAGAGAACAGAGTCAGAGACACAGAAGGGTGAGGGAGGTCTCCTGAGTCTAATCACAGTCTCCACAGGAGAAAACGGACCCCTTTTGAGGCACCAATTCTTAGATTCAGAAAGGCTGAAGACCCCAATTACAGTGGCTAAAAGAAAGTCTACAGCTAGATAATGTGGGTAGATCTGGAAACATTCGGGCAGATTACCTACATGAGAAGAACACAGCAGATGCTTTCGAAGTGCTGAAGGGAAACCTTGTCCTGTTGGGAGTGTACCCAGCCAGACTTTCGTGTGGAAATGAGGGCGACGTTTTCAGAAAGACAAGAACTGACAGGGTTCACTCAGAATGCCAAAAAAAGTTCTTCAGGAAAAACTAAACATTGAAAGAAGAACTGTCTCAGGGAATACACATCATATATAGAAACTGCGAGTAAATGGCTCCCACCACAAATCATCCAAAAATGTAAAATAAAACATAACCATTGAGACTTTAAATGTATATGTGGGATTTCAAGAAAGTAAAAAAAATAAAAATAAAAAAAGAGCTAAGAACCAGAGTGACAGCAGTGGGACTGACAAGGGGGAAAAAAACCGAGCAAGAAAAGAAGGGTGAGCCTGGGAAAACCTAAGCAAATGACTGACTACTTAAAGCAATGGCGAAACCAGGGAGGGGATCACCAAAAAAAAGGGCAAAACAAATACTGGACAGCAAATAAGAGTTGATGGAAGGCAATAAAATTATTGGAAGTGCATGTGCAGAATAAAACTAGTCAGGTAGAATGATCAAAATGGCACAGCATATTTTTCGACAATGCCTGAAGTATTGAATGCTGTGAATGTGTAAGGCACATGTGGGAATAGTGAACCCCACATTCGGGGACTGGTTACTGGGGAGGAAAAGGAGCACACCAGGGATTCCACTGAGATTTATTCCATTGCAACTCTTTTTCTGGTGTTGGCTGGTATGCTTTTGGTAGGTTTGAAATATCCCATTTTCTGAGGATTGCTTGAGCCTAGGAGTTTGAGACCAGCCTAGGCAACATAGTGAGAACTTGTCTCTACAAAAATAAAAATAAAAAAATTAACCAGGCATGATGGAATGCTTGTAGTCCCGGCTACTCGGGAGGTAGAGGTCGGAGGATTCCTTGAACCCAGGAGTTTGAGGCAGTTGTGAACCACGATCATACCACTGTACTCCAGCCTAGGCGACAGAGTGAGACCTTGATTCAAAAAAAAAAAGAGCCGGGCTTGGTGGCTCAGCCTGTAATCCCGCGCCTTGAGAAGCTGAGGTGAGTAGATTGCCTGAGCCCGTGGGTTCGAGACCCACTTGCACAACTTGGTGAGACCTCATCTCTACAATAAATCAAAAAATCAGCCAAGCGTGGTAGCGCATGCCTGTAATTCCGGCTACTTGGAAGGCTGAGACGGAAGGATCGCCAGAGCCCAGCAGTTCGAGGCTGCAGTGGCCGGGAGCAACCACTGCACTCCAGTCAGGGAGACAGAGTGAGACTCCAACTCAAAAAAAAAATTAGCCGGGAGTGGTAGCGCACGCATGTAGCTCCAGCTACTTGGAAGGCTGAGGCGGAAGGATCGCCAGAGCCCAGCAGGTCGAGGCTGCGGTGGCCGGGAGCAGCCACTGCACTCCAGTCTGGACAACAGAGTGCGATTCCAACTCAAAAAAAAAAGAAAGAAAGAAATATCTCATTTTCTGACTGTCTTGCCCAAACCCTGATCATCACAGTTAGACACTTTGTGATGCGGAAGTCCTGTTTATACAAGCCAGGCAGCAGCTCCCCAATGCTAACCTCAAAGAGCTGCCCACATGTACCCAAAAAGAGAAAGGAAGAGATAAGAGCACAGAGTAAGAGACACAGGAGGGTGAGAGAGTGAAGCCTCCCGAGTCTGTCATGGTCTTAGCAATGAAACGGCAAGCTGCCATTCTGTTCTAGTTCCTGTGGTAATGCCTCAATCAGAAAATAAAGTAGAAAGTGGACAGAAGCCTAAGTCAGAGCTGTAGAGACGTCTTCAGAACCCCAGCCGATCCCTGCTTTCTCGAGGCTGCACTGTAGAGCCTGCAGTCTGAAAGCTCCACTCCTGTGACGTCACAGCTCACAGAGGAGGTTGCCACTGGCAACAGGATTTGCTTTCTTCCTTACACTCCATTCAACTGTATTCCTCCCAGGCTCCGTCATAGGTACCATGGCCATCTTCACTGACTTAAGACCCAGATCATTCCAAGACTTGATCAAGAGAATGGAGAAGAACCAGCTATGAAACACACACACACTGTGGAACGCGAAAGGCTGTCTGTGCAGAACATTCCCTTCTTACAGTGAAACCTCGTTGGTGTCTCATTAGAAAGTTTCTGTTGACAGGGAGGCCTAGGGGAACGAGTGTTGGGTCTTAGGGTTTAGGTGGCTTTGCTATTAACACTAAACTCTGGGATTTCTCTGACAGATTTTAATTAGTTCTAGTTCCTTAAAGGAAAAAAATAAATAAAACAAGCATATGAAAAGAGAGTAACTGGTTTCCTAAGGTGTCTGGTGTGATGGGAGCAAGAGCACAGGGAAAGTCACCGTGGGCCGCCTCAGGTCTTAGGGCACTGTCTACACACTGTAGGGTTGGGGACAGTCATACTTACATCTAAATATCGGGTGCCAGGATGTGCTCCGCTTTTCAGTAATCATGCTGTTGACTTCGATGTCTTTGAATTTGTGAGCCAGTTACTGTTCCCTTCTGGGACATGAGGGCAGCTCTCTGAAGTTCACCTCGAGGAGCCACAGCCTCACCTGTGCAAACAGGACTTCTACGGTAAGGGGTAGACTGGGCAATCTGTTCTCCTCACCCTGACAGCGGCACAGCCTTGAGCCACTACTCATGACACCAGCGAGGAGGCATTTCCTTCTTTTTGGCAAAAACAAGTGACAGTGTTAAATGCATGAAATTATCTTTTGCCCTTCTCCTTGGCTCCAACAAGATCTTGGATCTGTGGAAAGAACGTCAGTCTTGCAAATGTTTCTTTCCAAAATCAGTGCTGGAATGAACTTCTGCTGTGACCGAGATGTTCCCTGAAGTCACAGCTGTTGGATCAGGCCCTTTCTTATCCACGTGCACTTCCTGCTGGGTTATTCTTTCTCCTTCTAGTATGAAATCATGGAGTTTTTAGAATCCAGTAATGAAGCCGGGCTCAGTGGCTCAGCCTGTAATCCCGCGCCTTTGGGAGGCTGAGGTGAGTGGATCACCTGAGCCGCGGGTTCGAGACCCGCCTGGGCAGCGAGACCTCTTCTCTACAATAAATCAAAAAATCAACCGGGCGTGGTAGCGCGCACCTGTAATTCTGGCTACTCGGAAGGCTGAGGCGAAGGGATCACCGGAGCCCGGCAGGTCGAGGTTTTGCTGTGGCCGAGAGCCCTGCACTCCAGCTGGGCAACCCAGGAGTGGGATTTTTTCCCTTTCTAGTATGAAATCATGGAGTTTTTAGAATCCGGTAATGATCAGAGCTATTGTGCATTCTTGAGATTTAAAATATCTACACTGAGCTGAGCATTATCATATTGAGAGAAAATTGGGCAGCACAGAGGTCCTAGGCATCAGGATGGCATCAGCTCACCACGCACTCTGGGTTCTGAGCCGTCGGTGAAAAGGTTAGTGCTGTTCAAGCAGATTGCGTTTTGGGAGTCCCGTTTTGTTCCCCATGACTATGGTTCTGGATGTCTCCCCACACGCAGCTTGAATGAAGAGGCTCCTTGTTGGGAATCCCAGAAAAAAGGTAGCGACTTTCAGATAGACCAAAGCATCTGCTGGGTTACCCATCCTTTAAGTGGGAGTGAAGTGTGAAAATGCATGTGTGTGACTGTTAATTAACACCCTGAGGGTGGTTATGCGGCTGGGTGGTGATCAGGTAGGCTCCGGTGTTAATAGAACTGTCTGTAGTGATAGAGGCATCCTTTATCTGCTTTCTCCAGCATGGCAGTCACTGGCCACTTGTGGCCTTGCACACCCCAAAAATACAGCTGATGCAACGAGTGACCGGAACTTAAATTTTAGATAAGTTTAATTTATTTAGATCTGAATAGCCACATACAACTCACTGCCAGTATTCAATCACTGTGCAGATCTCAGCTTGCCTACTGAGGTTTAACAAGACAAAAAAAAACGCCCCTTCCAAAATATTATTAATCAATTTAGTTTGCCAGGCCAAAATTTATGCTAACCTTGATTATAAGAATTATTTGTGGGGCTAATTCATTTTCTTTCAAATATTGGTCAGTTTTGCCTTTCTAAAATGTGTTGTTAGCCCATCATTGAGCCTATATAAGTCGTAATAAATGTAGGGAAGACTTTCCTTGAAATATCAACACTTTGAGCTCCAGTGCTCGCCCAGGATCTTGGAGAAAGATGCGGGAAGTGAGTGGTCCATGCAATGCAGATGAGTCTGCTTGGCTCACTGAGCCGTCCCAGAGCAGAGGCTGCCAGGTTCATGCCACATGACATCCTGGAGACCCATAAAATCATGCAAGAACAAGCGCTTTAAGAGAATACCTGCCCCCAGCAGTCCTGTGTTAATCTCTAAAACACATTGTGTTAAGTGCCCTTGTTTCATTTAGCTGGAGTTCTTTTATTTCAGAGTAGGTCAGACCTCACAGCTCTCTACTCCACATGTGGCTTCCTTCATTCCCTCCATAAATCTGGTGTATTGGTGCCAGGTCCTGAGCACTCTGGTGTACACTGTGGTCTTGAAGCATAACTAAGGATGGGCTGGGGGTACCTCAGAGAAACCAAGGCTTCTCTGGGTGGAGGGGCTTGTGGCAGAAGAAATCGCTTCCGAGGCAGGAAGAGCAAAGCACATTCAATAACTGGGCAGTCCTCAATATCTTCTCGTTCCCTGTGTTCTCTAATTCTTCTAAAAGCTTAGTGTTGAAAAATATTCCTAGTCAATCTGATGTTCTTTGTACAGAGATTTGAGTTCATCAAAAATTGTGTTGTGTGCAAGAAACAATGTGTTAATTCAGGGTGCAAACAGGAATTTGACACGTGTCAGGGATAAAACTGAAAAGAGCTTTGTGCAAGGAGTCCTTTCAGAGGTCTGGGCAGTTGACAGGCCCTATAAGGACAGTAGCCTACAGCCACCACCCACACAGAAAACCTGTTCCCTCTGGTGAGGGGCAGGGCAGGGACCTGTGATGCCACCAAGTATCAGAGCCCAGGGTGGTGGGGAACACACACTGGTCTCTGCCCTCCTATCTCCCTCTGATACCTCCTACCCCCTTCATTGCCCCAGGATTAGGAAGCCCCAGAGCAGCCTGTAAGGGTGGAACAAGAGAGAGACCAGCTGGCAGAGAGAACACCAGCATGAATACATGCCCAGGACTTCTAAAATCCAGTGGTTGAGGTTCTAAAACAGCTGAGAAACCCAGACACACACCCAGAGTGAATGGGATTCTCTCTCAGGGCTCAAATCATCCCCCCTCTGGAAATCAGTCTTCTCCATACAGGAAGGCATGATGAGGGATTCCCATGTTCCTGTGTTGTAATTTCCCAGGCTCTTCAGCATGGAGGGCACAGCAGTGGGCCTGTGATGACTTCAGGGCACACGTGTGTTTCCACCACCACTTCTGTGAGGTCAGCCGGGTCCTCAGGATAAGTGGTGATACTAGAGTCTCCAGTGGGGAAGACGTCCCTGTGTGGAGCAGGCAAGACCTGCAGACCTGTGAAAGTGGCTTTCTTCAGGGTATTTCAGGGTATACAGAAGCCCTTCCAGCCATCCCAAGATGAGCATCACCATTACCCACAGGGAAACCTGACCCTCCAGACGATGTTACTTCTGGGACCAAGGGATAGAGGGACAGTGACCCAAGCACATGACCAGGCACAGGTGAGACCCAGTGGGGCCCATGGGGGCTCCAATGTAGAAGTGCCCAGAGTTGGAGTGAAGGGTGGGCCAGCAGAGACACTAGACCCGCATCTCAGGACTGGACGCAGACCCCAGGCCAGCTCACTCCACACTGACTGCTCAGAGGGCTGGTAAGAAAGCAAGCTTTCCTAACCTCTATGCTGAGTCACTTCTCTGTGTGGCCCTCAGAAGCCCAGGCCCTCTCCTGCTGCTGGGCCATGAAGACCAAGGCCCCAACACAGGTGGCATGCTTCTGTGTGCAGCACCCACCCATAGGGCTTGGTAGCATTCACTTTCATTGTACCAAAAACCCTGCTGATGAGGAACACAGATTCTGCTGACTCTCAAGTCACTGCTTCCTATCCATTTTAATTTCCCTTCCTGTATTTGTTCTTCAGACTCAACCCATCCTAGAAGCCTCTGCATGAAGACACAGCAAAGTGTCTTTGATGGCCTCACTCCAGGCCCAGGAGGCCCCCAGGGAGAAGGGGTCAGTTCAGCCAAGAAGCAAATGGCACTCTGGTCATTCTGTGCTGGGTCTGACAGTGACTCACATGTCTGTAATATGTGAAATTGATGATATAAAGAATGGAAATCCTTCATGGTCCACCCATGCAGTTGCTTTTCTGAGATTTCATCAATGTTTCAGTTTGGTGCACTGCTTTTCCATCCCCAGGCACATCAGAAGCTTTTTTCTCTGTCACTAAATTTCTTAGTAAATACCCAGGCTAATAGTTTTATAAGCCATCTACTAGCTGGTGCTTCCTTAGTAAACTTCTCTGATCCAGACCTTTATCCAAGCCCCAGCCTCATGTGGATGCCAGCTATGCTGCACTCCCCTCAGACAGATTTAGCTGCCTATAAAAGGCCACACAGCACTACATGGGTATTGTGTCTGTTCAGGTTGTAGGGTCCCTTCTACCTGCTAACAGAGCCCAAGAGCTGATTGCCTTGGAGCCATCTGAAACACCTTGGGAAAGTCCAGATTTGCGGCATTCCAGACCTCGTAAGCCAAGTCTCTGTGAGGGACCAGGAACTCACACTCCTGGCACATCTCCTAGAGGGTTCTGCTACAACTGACTGTCCCCTGCAATAGGACATCAGAACAAGGGTGCTAAGAAGGGACTGGGGACAGGACACCCCAGTGCTCTTCAGGCCATGCCTGTAGCACTTCTAGTGAGCAAAAGCAGCTTCAGCGTGAGATGAATTGAAGAAGGTTAGGGCAGCCTGTGTCTGGGGCCTGAAGATGTCTGACTGGTGCCATGGGAAGACACTCCAATGGCCTCTTCCAAGTATTGTCTGAAGCAGAGGGCTTCCCTTCAGCTGGGGTGCTCTGGAGCACCACCAAGACCCAGCAGCAGGCCCCTCCATGTACCTTCAGTCAACAGTCATTGTTCTAACTGTCAACACCATAAGATGTGATCTGACACCAGAGTTTAGCTGGGTGAGAGACTGCTGAGAAGGAGGAATGAACAGAGCGGGCAGCACTTCCATCCCTGTTTGTTGTGAAGGGTGTGAGGGCCACGTCCATCCTGGTGGAGTGAGCAGGCCACCCCTGGGGACAAGGGAAAAATGCGGGCAAAGGATGTCATCAGTCCCTGCCATGGGCCCTCACAGGGCAGGCACCCTTTAAAGGGCAGGTGACCAGCAGAAGGAGGAAGGGGACATGGGCTTCGGTGGGGCTGGAGAGAGCAAGAAACAAGAAATGAGTAGTTGAATGGCTTGAGTGAAGGCGCTCAGAGTGAGCAGCCAACACTCAGCTGACCCACTGTCAAATCAAGTCTACAGCATCTCTGAGCCACCAGTGTGTGCCCACTACTGTGCTGGAACCACAGAGATGTACACATCGCCAAGAAGAAGCATAAACACTTAGAGATCAGACACGGCCATCTACATCAAGAGTAAGTCTAC
Organism: Cephalopachus bancanus; assembly: GCA_027257055.1. Classification (NCBI taxonomy): domain Eukaryota; kingdom Metazoa; phylum Chordata; class Mammalia; order Primates; family Tarsiidae; genus Cephalopachus; species Cephalopachus bancanus. The sequence goes on from JAPVLO010001939.1 coordinate 79,583, forward strand.
CAAGTATATGAGCCTGTGGGGATGCAGAAGAGGGAACCTAGGGCACACTGTATGGTGAGTGGGTACAGGAGGGAGGGTGTGAGGTGAGGAGGGTAGATTGGGTAAGGTGAGGATGATGGTTAGATGTGGTGATGGTATTGGCTAAATGAGGTGAGGATGGAGGTTAGGGGAGGTGAGGATGGTGTTTGGGGGGGGGAGGGTAGTGGTTAAGAGAAGCAAGGGTGGTAGTTAGGGGAGGTGAGGGTAGTGGTAAATGGTGGTTAGGGGAGGTGAACACGATGGTTAGGGGATGTGAAGGTGATGGTTAATGATGTCTCCTGAGGGGTGCAATGGGAGAGGAGGAAGAGGAAAAGGGAAGCAGGAGCAGACCAGGACTATCTTCTCTACTCTTTTCTGCTCCACCCAAATTGGGCAGGGTCAAGGTTCCTAAGAGGAGAATTCCTACAGTTCAAAGTAAATGGGGTGTTATGTTTCAAATAATATTTCAACAGTAAAGTTATAATTAGGAACAAAATTAATAAATCAAAGCATAGCTTTTAATGTTTTGGTTTTAATTTTTGTTGTAAAATAACAATGGATTTGGTTGTATTTATACAAATTTTAGTACTTCTTGGTAAAAATAAAATTCTTCCTGTAAGAATACATGGATTGCCAAGCTTGGTGGCTCAGCCTGTAATCCCACGCCTTTGGGAGGCTGAGGTGAGTGAATTGCCTGAGCCCACGGGTTCAAGACCCACCTGGGCAGCGAGACCTCATCTCTACAATAAATAAAAAAGTCAGCCGGGCGTGGTGGCACATGCCTGTAATTCCAGTTACTCAGAAGTCTGAGGCAGAAGGATCGCCGGGCCCAGCAGGTTGAGGCAGCGGTGGCCGGGAGTGGCCACTGCACTCCATTCTGGGCGACAGAGTGAGACTCCAACTCAGGAAAAAAAAAAAAGAATACATGGATTGTTTTCCTCTTTATTTTATAGGAATTAGTGCCACTAAGCAAAATACCAAGCAGGAAGTAGCCTCTTGAAGTGCTGCTGGATTTGCCATGACTAGCACAAACATTACTTTTAGAGGACCCAGTGCCCATTGTAGGAACCCATGTCTTGATGGAGCTCTTCCAGCAGCTGTGTTAGCATGATTATCACTCATTCTTTCTGTGCCTGAGAATTTCATGGAGATTAAAAGTATCAAGCCAGGGAAAGTGCTAAACCAAGAAATGCTATATATATATATATATATATATATATATATATATATATATATATATATATATATATATATAATACAAATTCCAAGATTCTACAACTTGGTGGCTGGCTCTAGCTAGGAGATTTCCTCTGTCTGAGCACCTCGGCCATGTGCCTGTAAAGTCGTGTGGTTTTTAATGCACTCAGACATGTGTGTCCACTTGTGCTCATCCAAAAGTGTGTCACCCAGAAGACTGGACACATTCTGACAGCACTGCTTTGGGGACCATGACTGAGCTTTCCTTTTGAATTTAGTTCAGTGCTTTCTTCCTTTGCTTTCTCTAATCATGGCAGATCATATTCCTCCAGATTGATTTGCTTTATAGCAACCATCCAAGTCATTCATAATGAATTATAAGAAGAAGGGGGGTGTTCAGAGTGGTAAATACCATTTCATTGTTCAAATGGAAGGGGGATTATACAATGACACGGTCTTGGGCCTTCCAGGCAAGCAGCAGGTGGGAGTTCATCATGATGGGGACACACGATAGGATGCTGGTCACCAGCAGCTTACTGATCCATTTTCTTTCTTTGTAGATCATGTTTTATATTCTGGTGAAGGCCATTTAATTCTGTGCCTCTTCGGATAAGGAACAGAAATGAGTAATTCTATGAAGAATACAAAAGCAAACAAAGTTTCCATTTAGGTCTTCTGGGTACCTCATAGTGGGGCGGATTGATGCCTCCCACCTGGGCATCCTCTCTGTGTGCGAAGACAATAAACTACCATGGAGAATGCTAGCATGTATGTTTTCATTTAAATACCCTACATTTCTTATGCAAAGAGATAATACTGACCTCAGATAAGAATTCAATTTGGCCATCATTTATTAAATGCTTAGCCATTATGCAAATATCTAGAAAATGTGGAAACAACATGAGCTTCTTCTTGCCATCTTGATCCTAGCTGTTTGTTGAGACATGGCTACAAAGTATTTAAGAACAATGAAGGCAGTGTCAGACTGTCTGGCTCAAATTCTGAATCAGTCTCTTAGTAGCCATGTGACTTTGGACAAGTCACTTAACCTCTCGGTGAATCTGTATAGTGTGAAGCTAATGTGCCTGCTCCAAAGGGTTGTTGGGAGGACTTGACATGCCAGTAGATGTGAAGGACTCAACACAGCACTTGATGTTGTGATAAGGGCCTTTTAAACGATGTCCATTTTTCCCTGGTCATCAGGTGGGATGGCCCCTGCCCACTTCCCTGAGAGGTCTCTTTGGTAACTACATTTTGCAGGTTGGTCAGGTTTGAGTGTAGAGGTGTTGGTCCCAGAGCAGAAGCTTCTCTATAGGAAAAGCTAAAAAGTGTATTAGGATTAAACCTGAGTCTTTAGCATCTTTAGCACTAAATAAAATGAATGATATCAGCTTATTTTAACAGTGTTTCGATCACCATATGTTTTCTTTCTCTTTGCTAAAATAGAGTTCAAATGTTTTCTAGTATGTTAGATAAAACCAATGATATAGCAAATGGAATAGTTCTAGACCCAAACAACAGCCCATTAGGGGATCCATATTTGGAAGTAAAATAAACGAGTTAAGAGTGGTAAAGAATATTGCTAAGCAACCCAGCAAATGTCATTGGATTACATTTTTCATGTTTAGGCCATCTTAGCCATGGTTGTAATTCTCAGAAAGAATAAGTCTGTGCCTTTAATCCAGAACTATACTTTGAAAAGTGTGAGGAGCCAGGCTCGGTGGCTCAGCCTGTAATCCCGCGCCTTTGGGAGGCTGAGGTGAGTGGATTGCCTGAGCCCGCAGGTTCGAGACCCGCCTGGGCAACTTGGCGAGACCTCATCTCTACAATAAATCAAAAATTAGCCGGGCGTGGTACCATGCGCCTGTAGTTCCAGCTACTTGGAAGGCTGAGGCGGAAGGATGGCCGGAGCCCAGCAGGTCAAGGCTGCAGTGGCTGGGAGCAGCCACTGCACTCCAGTCTGGGTAACAGAGTGAGACTCCAGCTCAAAAAAAAAAAAAATAGAAAAGTGTGAGGAAGTGTATCATATTCTAGTTCTTTTAAAAAAAAAAAAAGCTGATGAAGTGTTCTATTATCTCTGTATTTTACTATTTTTTTAATTTTAAAATTGTTAAAGAGAAGAAAGAAAAAAATGCAAGGAAGTAAGCTGATACAGGGTAATGAAACTAAAACAAAATGTATTATCTTTCTCATATTGAACAGTCCATATGCTGACATACATCGATTTATTTCAAATTTATACAGAATGGCATTTTTTAAAATTGTGTGTGTGTGTGTGAGAAAGAGTCTCACTTTGTCGCCCAGGCTGACGTGCAGTAGCATGCTGCTCATGGCCATTGAAGCCTCGCCCCGCTGGGCTTAAGAGATCCTTCCACCTCATCCTTCTAAGTAGCTGGAACTACAGGCATACACCACCATGCCTGACTAATGTTTTTGATGTATTATAGAGACAAGGTCTCGCCATGTTGCCCAGGCTGGTCTTGAACCCATAGGCTCAGGCATTCCTCTTGTCTCCGCCCCCCAAAGTGCTGAGATTACAGGTGTGAGTCACCACACCCTGCTAGCCTGGCATTTTTATTTAGTCAGCTTAATAGTACTTAGGAATTATTGAACATATATATGCTGACCCTTTAGGGGCATCAAGCACAGTCTTCCATATATGGACACCATTAGTCACCTGCCTGTGGCACTTTTTGGTTGGAAAGGGGCATGGCTGCTTTGGATGTCTTCCTGCTGATGGCTGAGTATGAGATATTTGCCAGAAAAAGTGTTCAGAGCTGCTATACAGTTCTAGGCCCAGGGCTCATCCCACCAACTTCCGTCAGAGCAGGAGCCGATGTTACTCCCTGAAAGTTAAGAGAGTGAGTCCATTCTAAAATCCATATTATAAAAATAGCGTACTCCATTGTCTCAGTAGTTCTATCCAGAAAACAGAACTCTTTGCTGTCATCAAACATTTCTTCTCCATGATAGTCCCATAAATGAAGAAAGCATTAAGCAACCATATGCTTATTTTACACACAGAGAAATGGAGCGACCTATTTCTCAGAGCAAGTCCCAAAGTGCAGTTTAGACTCTGACAGCAAAGTTAGGGCCCAGCTTTGTTGGGAGCTGCTAGTTAGTGACAGCAGCCCCTGTGACCCAGGGTCTTGAGAAGGCTCTAGTCCTCCCCAGCCCAGCAGAAAGGACAGTGGACAGTGCAGTTGCAAGCCTTCACAGGCAGCGCTTTCATGGGTTTGAACTGCATGAGTCCACTTACATGCAGATTGTTTTCAGTAAGTCCAGTGAGCCCTTCATATTGCTGGGCTCTGCACCTGCAGATTCAACCAAATGTGGATCAAATATGCAGTATCCTCAGGATGAAAAACCCACAGAGATGGCGGGCCAACTTTTCACATCCTCAGGTTCTGTAGGAGCAACCGTAGAATGTGGGCATTCACAGATTTTGGTACTGGGAGAAAGGAGTGGTCCTGGAACCATTCCCCCACAGATACTGAGAGACAACTGTAATTGCTAAAATATCCTGTGCCAAGCGCATTGTAGGTGTTGCACTTTATCAGGTAAGTACTTCCGCTGTCCCAGTTTTACCAGGCAGAGCACAGAGGCTCAGGCAGTTCGCTGGATGGCACAGAGTTGTTGGGCCAGTGCATGCAAATCCCTGATCTAAACCAAGCTGTCATGACCTCGGTTACCATCAGGCGTTCTGTGGCCTCCAGAGTTCATTTCCAGCCATCACTAATGAGCGGGTCCAGCCTTGCCTTCTGGAAGCCATGCTCTGGGTTATGTCTGTCACCCATTGTCAGAGCCATACGTGGAAGTGAAATTTTAAAATGAGCATTGAGTAATGAAGAACTCAGCAAAAGTGGGTTTGGACGACTTACGAACTAAAGTGAAAGTGTGCTCACCTCTGAGTGATAGCTGTCAATCCCAAACCCAACTTTGTGGAAGAAAGACATGGGTGGGAGAGAGAGAAGGAAAAAAAGAATCTAAAACAGGAAAGAAAAAAGGAGGGTTTGAAGAGACAAATGCAGCCAAAAAGAGAATCCATGGGAAACCAAACAGCAAGGGTGGTGGCGATTTGCCTTCAGAGAGAAGCAGCCTTGAGCAGTGAGCAGAGGCAGGAGGGGGCGGTGCTGATGCTGTGGTCTGCCCAGAGCCTCTTTAGCCACAAGCACCTAGTGCATGTCCAGGCGGCTTTGGAATTGCTCCCAAGACACCAAGAAAAACTTAGGCCATATTTGCAATTCTTCACTTTCTAAGGCTCTACAGTAGTGCTATGTATGTTGGAGTACAAGTGTTCACTGATGAAGTTCACATTCAGTAAAGTGATAACTCCTCAGTGTACAACCTGATGCAAGTTTACGTATAAAGTGAACATAATACCAGGTCAAGATAATAGGACGCAATTAGCACTGGAAGCTCCTATGAACACTCTGTGTCCACAACCACCTTTTTCCTAAAAGGCAACCATTTTTCAGATTTCCGTCACAAGAGATTACTTTTTTTTCTCTTTCTGAAAATGTATCTCAGAATCATACAAAAGGAACTCCTGATATCTGGGTTCTTTCATTCAGTACTTTGCAAGGAGATTTATCCGTGCTGTTACATATAGTTATCATGTTCTCTTTTATTGCTATGTAGTATTCCATTAAAATAATATAATAAAATGTATTTGTCCATTCAACTGTGGATGGATATAGGGATGATTTGGTTTTAGGCAAATAATGCTACTGTTAATATTCTTAGTAATTACCTATCGCACATATGTGCATGTTTCTTTTCTTTTTTTTTTTTTTTTTTGAGTTGGAGTCTCACTCTATCGCCCAGACTGGAGTGCAGTGGCAGCTCCTGGCCACTGCAGCCTCGACCTGCGGGGCTCTGGTGGTCCTT